>WEIV01014429.1:173745-187880 GCA_013390005.1 Calyptomena viridis | reverse complement strand
TAGATCTTACAAGAAGTTTGCTTACTAGAGAAGAGTAAAACCCTAGACATGTTTCAAGTCATGGCATCCTGCCAGCATATCATTCATTCAAAAGCCATTTAAGTAACAGCATCACATGATGCACCCAAGCTCCCCACCAAAGGGGCATGGAACAGTCCTCTGAGCTTTCAGCAGTAGGCAACTGTCAGCAGGACATAACTTTAAAAAGTTCGATTCAGTGGTGTTCCAAAGTGTTTTCCAACCTCCTCCAAATTCTGACAAATTTTCTTTCTTAGAGGCAGAATCCTCTTATTTCCCTTAGATGCAAGCAGTAGCAAATTTTAAAAGCAAGGCATCCATGTCAGTAAAAAGTTGGTAATGGCGCTAAATGTCTTCCATTCACATGGAAGACTCCAGAAATAAAGGCCTGTGCAAAACAAACCATTTGGTAGATACTGACACACATCCATGTAAGAAAAATACCTACCTAGCAAGCTGACATACTTCTAAAGATAGATACAAGCAGAGATGCCAGCCTGCACATTACATAGAACTGAAATTTTCATGCACTATCTGCTGACATTTAAGTTTCCATGAGATAAAAGCTACACAGCTTCCTAGGCTTCAAAACACAATCATGAGTAACTTAAAGTTTGACATGAGGAGTCATACTGTACCTGGAAGTAGACTGAACAGTGGTAATGAGAGTTTCCTGGAAAGCAAAGCATAAACAGATATTTACATCAGGCAGACACCCCTCTCCATCTCAACTAGTCCCTCAACTTCTGAAAACTCATTAAGTGGGACTAATTTAGAAACAGCTCAATGCATGCACTTGGAAAGCATCTTCTCATAATTGTATAATAGCTCTGTTGTGAACTAGAAGGTAGCTAGTTTCTATAGCCAACACTGTATCAAGTTCCTAAACCAATATCATCAAGAAGAATTTGCTGCAAGTTTTCCCATGAAGCTATCTTCATCCTCAGGTTACATTTGAAAAGTTTTAGTCACCTAAAAGACAAAAATCCATTACTTGACTGAAATCTAATTGAAAAGCCTCTGAATGGTTTCACAAATCGAAACTGTATGAATAAAGCTACTAATTTACATCTACCAGGCTTATTAAACTCAGGTTTTTAGTGTGGTGTTTCAGATTGTGATCAGTCAAATTGTTATAGCTCTTCCTGATATTGATTTGGACTCCTTGTTCAGTTTCCACAGAAAAAGCACCACTCAAAGATCCAATCCCAGTTGGGTAAGTGTGCACAATTTATATGAAGACTTGTTAATTTGAATAAATTCTAATTGCACATGACCCTAACTGCATTTAAAGATCCAAGCATTAAAACTCCATTTAAATTTAATGGTACAAGATCCATCGCTGAAAAATTAAGTGATTTCAGCATCAGAACATTTGCAATTGATTTAAAGAGAAAAATATTCCCAAAATCCTCTTATAGGTTCAAGCATGCTGCTTCTGCAAGGACCCAAATCATCCTAGGTTTACATGAGACAAATATCCTGTGTAAAAGAATTTACATCTATATTGCTTTTGTGAACATCTCGGTGAAAAACTAACCCTAAAGCCAAAGAGCATGGAAGCCTTGACAGTGTGAGCACAAGCTCTAACACCTTCTACAACACCCAGGGCCGGGGGGGGTGGCTTCTCTCACACCAAGACAGTAAGAGAAATTGGGCCCAGCTCATAAAAACCTCTTTTCAACTCTATGACACTGGACACAAACAGTGAAGGTGCTTTAAATACAGTGCAAGGGCCAGCAGGACATTTGAAAGCCCAAGCCCTCTGACAGTTCCTAGAGAGCCAGGGCACAGAACCTACCTACTGTCACATTACCCACCCAGAGTGCAATGCAAAATGAAACTGTCTTTCTACAGCCACACATCCTGCTGGAGGAAAGCATCCCAACTTCCTTCTGGAATGATGGAAAACAAGTGTAGTGTAGGCACCTATTTGGATATATCTTAAATCCCAACTGCATTGGCAAAACTAATGTTCTAAGTACTTGTTTGGTGAGCTTAAAGGATCATCTACAACTTGCACAGGGCAGTCTGTTTCTCAGTTGCATTTATTGTTTCTCCTC
Source organism: Calyptomena viridis (assembly GCA_013390005.1). Classification (NCBI taxonomy): domain Eukaryota; kingdom Metazoa; phylum Chordata; class Aves; order Passeriformes; family Eurylaimidae; genus Calyptomena; species Calyptomena viridis. The sequence goes on along the minus strand of WEIV01014429.1, from coordinate 185,799 downwards.
TTACAGCACAAGTGTAAACTTCCCTGAATTTCAAAAGAAATCTGAACAGCAGATGTTATTCTTGGTGGCAAGAAGCTCAGAATTCCAGTAACTACTCCATTTCTTATTTTTCTTAGTATACTAGTTCCAGTCCTCAATTAGTAACAAAATTAATAACTGCTACAGTGAGCAGCAGAGAGTATATAAATATGTATATATATATAAAATTTACTTTCTTTCCTTTAACTGACTTATATTATTGTTAGATATTACAGAAGCGACTGTTCCTTAAAAGTAATCTCTCAAACAGCAAGAGTTAAGATCCTATTCTTACTAAGCTTCATTTAAAAATAATCTTTAATTATTTCCAAAGCACACTTCTGTACTGGCAAGCCAGCCCTGAGCAAACATCGTCTATAGACACAGCAGCAGCAATTCTAGAGCCACCTTTTTGCTATAGTGTAATGCCATCACACTTAGTAACCTCTTGGTTTGAAGCCACACAAATTAAACAAAATAACATTGAAGAGGAAGAACAATTCGAAGCCGTATCAACAGGTTTAAGAGATTTATAACCTGAAACACCACACTTTAATCAAGGTGAATTGTTTTTATTTCTGTGGGTATACTATTTATACACAGACACTCAAATACTGTCCCTAATGCCTGAAAGAAACAATGTGGCATTTCAAGAAACACACTTACTGTTGGTTTCTGAAGCTTTGCTCTATCATCCTGCGGGGAAAACAAAAGAAACATTTAGACAAAATCCAAAAGCATTAAAAAAAAAAAATCAAACACCATTTATCACTAAATTCAGTTTGCAATTTATTCTGTTAATGTGTAACTATTTTTCCCTAGATAAAAAATGACTTACAAGAGAGCAGATGTCAGTGTATGATTTTGAGCTACCATAAACAAGATCACTTCCTTAAATAATACTTCCCAGTATGCAATAAAGAAGTGAAACCTGAGCCTCCAACAAATTTCATTATTCTTTGTGCCCACGATTTTGCCTTTCCTTTGTCTCTAGAGAGTACACGTAACCTTACCTTATACACTGATTGCAATTACAATATTTCACTTCTACCCAGTGTACTTGTATTATCAGGCAAAGTCAGCTAACTAGTTTCGGTCCAATGTCCACTGGACCAAAGGTCCCAAATTCTATGGATCTTTCATAAACTCATGAAAGTCACATGGTCACATGAAAGAATGAAAGAGTCACTCATGGCACAGTCACATTCATTACAAACAAGTTCAACAGTGTATAATCTTGTCAGTGCTCTATTTGTACATTAAACTACCAAGCTGTTTGTCTCATATCAAATGAAGGCAGGCACTTGCCAAAGAAGGAGGAATTGGACTGATAGCCAGGTTCAGAACAACCTTACTGGCATCAACTGCCATCTGAAATAGATGGCAAGCCTGCAAAGACACAAACGTGCATCAGAGCTATTTCTTATTAAGAGAAGCTACACTAGTAACATTTATCAAGAGAGGACCCAAAACTGAAACAAGATCAGGAATCTTATGGTGAAATAGGCTACTAAACACAGTGATATTTACCTGGAATGCAAGACAAAACACATGCAAAACAGAAGACGAAAAGAGAAGAGGCAGGAATGGGCAGTAAAGTAGAGCAGACAGGCACACCAGCAGCCTAAACCTCTAACCAGTGGCTTTCAGCTATTAAGATGCAGGAGACTTAAGCTATGGCCTAGCTGAAGGAAGCCAAGGCAGCAGATCTGTAGCTAGAAAGAAATCCTTCAAACCTGAGACAGCAGAAAGGTGCTCACTAAAAGTGTGGGAAATGGTATGGAAAGTATAGAAAAGAGGAAGTGACAGATAATCTGGTGGGAACTGGTCATAAACAACCCTGACAATCACAAGTAGGGAACCCTGATACAGCTTAAAATGGGGAGAGCCACAGAGGGGAAAGGCAGAGCATCAAACTAGAAGTATGGTGCTTATAATAGCCATTTTCTAAACACACATATGAAGAGGCAGGACTGCACTCTCAGATCCAGATGGGAGCCTGGAAGATACATATATTTACAATTATGAAAGCAGCTGTAAATAGTCACTCATATTGACAAGAAAAGGTCCAGACATTCTAACACATCATCTTCAGGGGTTACAGAGCTTCATTCTAAAGCTGACAGGGAACACCAGGAATGCCATGATTCCGTATTCAGTTTACTCAAGAACTAGGCTGTAAGACAATTTAAATCAGCAAGAGATGTGACCATCCTTACACTACATTGATCAAATCCCTTCACATTGGGGGAGTTTATCTTCAGCCCAGGTCCATCCACAAACAGCTGCAGGGCTGACATCCAACCAAACTAGCAGTTCTTCTTGATTTTGAAGTAAATTACCACATAAATAACTAGATGTAAAAGCATTACAGCAAACAAAAAGTAATGGCAGTCTCCCACACTCACCGGATGAAGTTCCCCAATAATAAAGGAGTCTGAGAGTGTCCTTGCATCTGTGGAATGACCAACATCTTCAAAGTTCTCAGTAGCATCTCCTCCAGCTTGCTCCCTCAGGACCTCTTCACCTCCTGGATGCTGCAATTTTTAATTAATTTGAATTTGTTACTTGAATACATTTCACATTCTAGAAATAGCAATTCTTCATTTTTACATTTCTAAAATTAAAAGAAAAAAGCAAATTCAGCTGCTAGTTTCCAGAGCAAACTTAAGACTTTCTGAATAACTAGAGAGCTTTATGTACTCTCTGAAGCCAAAACCAAGGAGGCAAAGTCTCTATTCCATCAACAAAGTAGCAGTAAGAGGCATTACGCTTTGCAACTAAAGCATTTAGACCATCGTGTGGGAATCAGTGTGTATTTTAATAGCCCAAATATTATTTGAAGTTACATTTTTCTGTCCTCATTTCTGCAGGAAAATGTGTATTTTTATCCAAGCAACGCTTTATAGAGCAAAAAGATAAAAGCCAAAAGGTATAAGCTGCAACAAGAACATTGCAGGAAGATACAATCAAAAAAACCTGGTCACAAGAAGTGCAATCAAGCACTGGCAAAACAAGTTGGCAAGGTAGCACAGACTCTCCATCCTTTGAGGCTGTTTACAGCAGGTGCAAAGGAACCTGACCTTCAGGTTAATCCTGGTTTGTGCTATGAGTTGGGCCAGATAACTTTCAAGGGTCCTTTCCAAAAGAAATTATTGTATGAATCTTGAGTAAGCCACCTACTCTGGAACTGTTTAAGGACAACTGAAAGCTCATATGAGACACTAGAAGAGCAATTTGGTTTTCACAGACTATGGAATCCCCAAAACCACATTGCTGATAAAACACTTGAGATATAGAGAAGCCATCTCCCAGTATCTTCTAATATCTCAATCCATCACCATTGCCTTAACCTAAACCCCTGTTCTTCATCAAATTTCACTCTTCCCCAGGATGCAGTTCTGAAATTTTATGAAGTTCCACATTTCCATCTATCAAATAACTCTGCCTGTATCTACGGCAAGATACATCATGTGTTCTAGTTCAGTGAATTTCCTTAGCTTCAAATTACTCATTCAGATATGTAACATGCCAAAAATTCACCACTTGACTTTCAAGTAGGAAACTACTGCATAGACATTGGGAATGATTAGGTAAGCAAGTTGAAAACACTAGTACTGCCTTGGATTAAGGCAACCATGGAATAGACATTAGCACTCTACCAGTGGCAGAGGAAATAAAAGGCTTTAGAGCCTCAATTCAATTTTTAATGCTTCTGACTACAGGATCTAAAATGGTGAAAATTTGGCAAAATTTCTATTATTTAGAGCCATCTTGCCTGCAGCACAGCTGATCAGAAAGGGTACACTCAGCCAACAGATTACAAATTTCTGCTACTCAGATTAGCATTTACTGCAATCCCACCATATTAATCTGCTATCAAACCTTCTCTTCCAATAAAACTCTGTTCATATAGATGAAGAAAACACTACTACTACCAATTTCTAGCAGTACCAGAACTCTAAAACTTGAACCTTTGCATTAAAGGCAGACATTTATTTTAGCAGATTACAAAAGTTGAGGAGGGAAAAAAACCCACAAAAAAAACCAAACAAAAAAAAACACAACACACAAAAAACACCAAAACCCCAACACACTTTTTAAAGAGCCAAGATACCACAGCTAGTAGGGTAAGGGATTCCTACCATGACTAAGCAAAAGCAAGATTAAGCAATCGATAGAGAGATTAGACACAGCAGCTGAGCCAAAAAAGGTTAAAGAAGTGCATGCAGAGTAAAGATTATGCAAGCAGACAAGCAAATATGACATGCTCACCAGAATCCTGTCCTTGAATCCATTCTGATAAGTATTCAGGAAAAGGACTGGACAAAGTTGAGGGATCACTCAAGTTCAGTGCCATGAAACAGCATTTAAGCAACTGAACTTGGGTCTAACAGGCTCTCCCAGATACTGCCACAACTAAGGCTCCACAGAAATCCTTCAGCAGTGTGGGTTTGGCATTTTGGGGGTTTGTTTAGATTAGGTTTTTTAATATCATGCTAAAGAATTATGGTTCCCAAAATAAAAAAAAAAAATATATGCAACAACTTCAGCAGAAAAGGGGGCATAAGTCCTTAGAAAACATGCTTAACAAACAAGCAGCAAAAGGCACCAAAGTTAAGCACCAATACCATGAGTAGCACATAAACTCATACTCATGTACTGCAATGAAATCAAACCCTATTCATACAAGCACATAAAAATACTAGTTACTCCAGCAAGTCACGATCATATGGTTTACACCAGTTCCCAAAAAAACCCAAATTCACTAGCCAACCAAACAGGTGGATATCTACCAATATAACTGCATCTACCCCAAAATTATTTCACAGAGTACTTTAACAAACTACTTGCAGGTTGCCAACTACAGAATTATCATGTATTAACTTGTGTTCCCAAATCCCTCCCTTGTGCCACTACAAAGAAATCATGTAGCTGTACAGACAGCATCACCCACACACTCCACCTTTTCTCTGTAGAACTAGATTTTGGTCTAATTAGTAAATGATCCCTCTGTCTACAAAACCACAATATCAACACAGTGACTGTGACCAACCCTTTCTACCAACCCTCTGAGTGCTATCACGTATCAGCTGAAGGGGACAAATGCACCCAGATATCTGCCATCACAGCTGGAAAACTGGTGTATTTTTTTTTCCTTACATGAGCAAGGCTAAGTACTGAGAATCACATACTGAGTTCCAAACTTAAGCCATCTACCAGATGATGCTCCTAGTAACCTAGTAGACATAGATAAAAGTACTTTGAAACAAAACACTTTGCTTTCAGGTGCCACCTCTGCTTAATGATACGAACTTACAGACCCTCTGCAAACAACCAGCACAACTACAAAGCAATTAATGGAAAGATTTCACCTTCCCTAATGAAAGAGTAACTGTAATGTTTCACATAAAGGGCAAGAACTGCCTTTTCTATCAAAAGCTGAGCATTTTCCATGGTTGGATGAGTTTCCCAAAGTTTGTTTATACAAGGCCTTTGTTCATGCTCCTGCCTGGTAAACAAAGCTTGCTACAAGAACTGCTACTTTAATGAAGATCCTCTGGATAGACTCCAGAACCAGAAAGCCTGCAAGACTATACAGATAGTGACTCCTAAACCAAAATCCTATTGATAAAAAAAAAAAAATTGAAGATTTCTTGCAGGTACAAATTGGGTTCAAAGGAAATTAAAAAGCTTTTGATCACAAATTAAGACAGCCTGGCTCATTCCAAGGACACTCCCAATATACTGTCATCAATAATCCAAGTTACATGCATAACAGATGTCTGTACAAATCCAGCACTCGTACATAGCATAGACTAATTCCTAACAGCAGCACACTAGAAAGTTTTAGATAAAGCAAATAAGCAGTTAATCTTGCTGCTCTCATCTGGGTCAGAAGTCTGAGTTATTTCATCCTGAATGCCACCTCTTCTCCCCCTCCCTACAGTCCTGCAGATTTCTGTGTCATAGTTCAAGACACTATTAAAGAATAACTACCTTAATTTGCAATTCCTTCCCCCTCTCCCTGCCCATACTGAGGAAATGAAATCTGGGGCCCAATTTCACTTTTGGGGGGATTAGCAAAGGTCTCCATCAGTAGCAGTCACAAATTCACATTTCACTTTGTGCACTACAGAAAGAAGCAAGAAAGGGGGCAACAACAGAGCCAGAAACACCCAGAGAACCTCAGCTTTATTAAGCAAGACAGACAGATAAATGCTTGTTTGTTTCAAGGGCACTTTCATGTAGTCTGAAAAGAGTCTTCCAAATTATTTCCATCAACTATTTAAGTTACAGGACAGAAATTGTCTGCTTATGTAAAATGTTAGGAGCCCAGAAGAGAAGATCTCCCTGAGAGTGCATTTTTGAAAACCACCATTAGGTTGAAAAACATCATTAGGATTTTAGATGTAGTGCAAAAGAAATACCCAGTAGCTGGTTTCAGCTGAGATAGAGTTCCTTCTCCTTCTTAGAAGCTGGTATAGTGCTGTGCTTTGGATTCAGTAGGAGAATAACGTTGATAACACACTGATGCTGCAGTTGCTGCTAAGTAGAGCTTACCCTAAGGCAAGGACTTCTCAGCGTCCCATGCTCTGCCAGCAAGCAGGTGCACCAGAAGCTGGGAAGGAGCATGGCCAGGACAGCTGATCTGAACTGGCCAAAGGGGTATTCCATGCCAAAGAACATCATACCTAGTATATAAACCAAGGGGAGCTGGCTGGGAGCTGCAGATCACTGCTTCGGAACAGGCTGGGCAGGGGTCAACAGCAGTCTTTTTGTCTCCCTTTTTATTACAATTACTATATTTTATTTCAGTTTTTAAACTGTTCTATCTCAAACCACATGCTTTACCTTTTTTCCCTGATTCCTTTCTCCATCCCACAGGAGGGCTGGGGAGAACAGCAAGAAAGGGGGCTGCAGAGTACTGGGGTTAAACCACAGCACTGACCATTTCCCCACTTACAAAACAGTTACAGGTTGCAGCATTTTGCATAAAAGAATACTAAGAAGGGCTATTTCTCAAAGCATTTTCAAATCCTCCTGCAAGCTTCACCAGAGCTTAAGAAGGCAATAACACCAGGTTTAACTCTCACACTGCAAGGTTTTGCAATACAAAACTCACATGTTACACTGGCAGACTTCAAATGTGCTAATACTGGCACCTTTCAATGTAAGCTGCTATTAAACACAGAAGGCTTTATGCTACTCCTCCACAATACCATCAAACTGAATGAATATAACTTATTGCCACAAAGGGGAGAGAACATTTTTCATCCTGATACAGTAAAACAATATTTGCTTTTTGCACTTTAACTGATCAGCATTACAAAACACATTTAGTGAGATGTCCATTCTGTTCAGAAAAGGTGCTGTTTGAAAGCACAAGTTCATACTTTATTAAAAAAAAATAAAAATTGACCAATAATGTTTCTGCTGAATTCTAAGACCACCAACAATTGATGTAACTTAAACAAATTCTGTATTAGATTAGTATTATTATTAGCAAACCATAGCTGGTTGCCAGAGCAAGAAACTCCTCTCTGGCAGAGATGTTCCTATAGATGTCAGCTTTTTTGCCTAGCTTAAGGAATGTAATCAAGTTCCCACAAAAGCCTCACCACAACAGCAATAGATCAAGGCACTGATCACTCCTTCTTACACACCTAGCTGCTCTTGTTTAGCTCACTAGATTGATGTCAAAGCCTGACTACAGGGATTACTTTATTAAAATTATGGGGAAATACTACAGGGCATTGCCAACATACTTAGTCAATTGATTGACATTTAACATTATTCACATATGTAATCATCTGCAATACAGATATAGCCCTGAGATCCTGCTGTGAGTACACATGCATTTCTAGGAGCCGTTTTCCTTTAAGTGACATAGGAGAACCTTACCCTGGTTTCAGCTGGGATATAGTTCATTTTCTTCTTAGTAGCCGGTACAGTGCAGTGCTTTGTATTTAGCATGAAAATGATGTTAACACATTAATGTTTTGGTTGTGGCCAAGCAGTGCTTACCAAAGTCAGGGATTTTGTGGTGTCCCATGCTCTGCCAGCAAACAGGTGCACAAGAAGCTGAGAGGGAACATGGCCAGGACAGCTGACCCAAACTGGCCAAAGGGATGTTCCACACCACAGAATGTCATGCTCTGTCCATAAACTGGAGTTGTCCATGAGCTGCCAATGCTCAGGAACAGGCTGGGCATTGGTCAGTGGGAGGCAAACAACTGTACTGTGCATCATTTGTTTCCCTTGAGTTTTATTCCCCTCTCTCCTTATCACTACAATTATTGTTATTATATTTTACTTTATTTCAATTATGACACTGTTCTTACATTGACCCAAAAGTTTCACCTTTTTCTGATTCTCTTCCCCATGCACAGGGCAGGAAGGTGAGTGAGAAGTTGTGTGGTATTTAAGTGTTCTCTGGGGTTAAACCATAAGACCTGAAACTGTGAAAAGGCTTCCCAAATCTTCTGTAATACAGGTCCAATAGCCTTTGAATGACAGAGATAACATACAAGTTTCTGGTTTCAAGAATAGTCTTTCATGCCAAGACCTTTTGAATACTTCTCTCCAAAAGCTGAGGTCTCTTAATATCCTCTCCTACCCTTTGATAATAAAAAAAAAATTTCAGAGATGAATATTCACATTATAAAGTTTCCCCAATATCTGCCATTTAAAAAAAAAAAAAAAGAAGATTCCAGCAAGTGCTTTTTTTATCATCTTCAGTAACCCTGAGAATAAGGTGCCAAAATACACAACTGTTTCCTCCTTCAGCACTTTATCTATATTTCAAATTATCTTTTTTAAGCCTTGCCAAGCTAATATGGGTCACACCATGTGATGCCTCCACTCCTACTCAGCCTCACCACTCCCAACACAGACATCACCACCCCCAGTCTATTTACTATCTAACTTCAATCTATTCACAGAGTGCCATTTATCTCAAAAACCAAATATCTACTACCAAATTCTACTAAATATCTACAAGCTCTGTGAAAACACAACAGCTGGACAGAGGAAGTACATCCTTTAAGTAGTGTAATAGACTGAAAAGTAGCAGACACTTTCACTTATTATGCATGAGAACACCCAAGGTGTTCTTCAGGACTGAAGAACAACAAAGTTTTCAACTTCATTATCAATAAGAAAATATTTTCACAGGATAATGCAGTAGCTGAAAAGATTGCTTACTGATTTAAGAAATGGGACTGGTGAGGTCAGCTTCTGTTCCCATTTCTTCATTCCCCAGTAAACTGATACTTCTACTTATTTACTATTTGGAAAGAGCATGACTCAGGTGATGCCTTAGCAGTGCATCCTTTTTAGTACTACTAGACTTAAATTTTAATGGTCCACATTTAAGTTTTAAAATATGCTAAGCTTTTCTACTCCAGCAAGGAACTGCAAGAAATAAACCTGAGTTTAACCAACAATGCTATTGAAACAGTTAACATAATCCTCACTTTAAGAACGGTTTACTGTACTCTGGAATGAACCAGCAAGAAGCTGGCTCCAATTTCTCCTCAACTGTCACATGTAAATGCCTCGGGGTGTCCAACAGTGTCAAAAGAATTAGCGTAACACTTGATAAGCTAACCAAGTATCAAAAGCATTCCAAAAAAGAGATTTTAAAAAATGTTCCCTATGGAATATACTAATCCAAGGGTTCCATATTACAGAAATCACCAATGAACACTAAAATACCCAAGAGCTTTCCCCTAGGAGTGTAGCTTCACTTAGGTACTTTGGGTAACTATTTTCAACAATCTCATTCATTTATTATCTCAGAACAACTCCAAACTTTCAGCTCCAAACCAGCCATGTTCTACTGAAAACTGTTTAGTGTGAGGTTAAAATCTGACCCTTGTGTACCAGAGTGTCTTAAGACATCCCCCAGTTGTCAAAAACCCCCAACTATTTAAATACAAACAGAATTCTTCTGATATGCTGCTGAATTATCAATGTTGTCCTGAAGGCTGAAATTAACATTTTCTTGAAGAAACGTACACAAGGTAGTGCCACTTAACATTTACCAATATCACCACATGTGCTGAAAGAAGAGGCTGTTAACTAAACTCAAAAGCTCATTAGATCCCGGATTTTTTTTCCAAGCATTTTTTTTTCTTCTGTTATATTAGGTTTGGGTTTTTTTTGTTTCCCTCTCCTAAATATGGACAATACCATACAATTATGTATCAATCAAAACTGATCAATCTTCCGAGAACAGCTACTTCAGTTTTGCAGACTACATGAAAAGCTGCATTCTCCTCCAGGGCTTCTATAATTAATTGGCCCTGCCTGCATAGCCAGATATTTTCATAACTAAAGGTTGAAGAAGACCAGGACAGAGTTAGATGACAAATAATCAAGCAAGAGTCAGTCGATCAGTTTCACAATCTGCCTTGCTGAAAAGCCAAACAATTTGCACTGACACACAGCTTAAAAATGTACTACTACCTATGTCAACAATGCCTTTGAAAAATTGCTTGTCAACCCTTTCTTTGTAAAATGTTGAATTTCTACTTTGAATTGCAAGTGTTTACAAGCATAAAAATCAAGACAGGGTTACAGAACTACTGAGGCTTGAAACGTGTCATGTCCCAAACCATCTGAACTGTATTATTGAAGAAATTAATATAAGTCTACTATACACTTTTTAATTGGATGCTAGGTCTTCTTTAGGAAGAATTTTTTCACAGAAAGGGTGATTAGGCATTGGAATGGGCTGTTCTGGGACATAGTGGAGTCACTGTCCCTGGAGGTATTTAAGAAAGAGACTGGATGTGGCACTTAGTGCCTTGGTCTAGTTAACACGGCGGTGCTTGGTCAAAGGTTGGACCTGCTCTAACCTAATTGATCTTGTGATTCTGTCTTTGCAGATTGGGAATAACTGGGAGCAAAGGAGAAAACTCAAAATATTTACACCTGGCTCCATTTAATACTGAAAAAAAATTCTCCATAGTAGTATTTCTGCATCTCCAGGTAAGAATGTTTTAGTCCAATAACTAAAATCCTTCTGTATTAACCATGACTATCAATGATTACACCAACTGCTCACCACCTGTAAGAGATCAAAAACACAAACTGCCAACTGGGGGAAGAGAAAAATCCAACAAAACACAAGCAAAGGGATTCAACCTGACTCTAGCGCTCTACACTAGAGTTGGAACTGGTGCAGCTTTGCAGCACAGTGCTGCACACCTACACCAAGCACATTAGGGCAGCAGTGGGAGCACAGACCCTGGGGGAACACTTCAGTTAATGCTCTGAACCTGGCTGCCTGTATGTAATGCCACATCTGCCATGTCCTGCAAAAAAGACAGGACCAAGGTGACCCGTGATGTACTTATTTGGCAGATATGAACACAAACCACTGTGACCAAGTGGCTTAACCAAGGACTGGATACAAGGAAGATTTTTTTTACATTGACAGTAGTGAGGCATTGGCACAGGCTACCCAGAGAACCTGTGGATGCCCCATCCCTGGAGGTTTTCAAGGTCAGGTTGGATGGGGCTGGGTACAGCCTGGTCTAGTGGAATGTGGGTTGGAATGAAATAAATTTTAAAGTCTCTTCCAAAGCATTTTGTGATTCTGTTACTATTAGAGTAACTCCAAAATCTGTGATAGTCTGGATGTTGTGAAACTTTGCCTCCGCTTTCTTTTCTGTTCCATAATACAACACACACTGTAATAGCGTGAAGAGAGGAGCTGCTGACCTTTTAGTTCACAAAATAACATGGCCCGAGGTCCCAGCAGAGTCTTCCAGCTGCTCCCAGCTGGCATACTACAGCAAGAAGCAGACGGACACTGCCCCACTCTAGGTACCCAAGATTCACCCAGCCAGCCTGCTTGTCTGAGCCCCTACAAGTGACTCCATTTCCTTTTCTCCTTGTCCTCACATCCTGCAAATTCCCCTTCAGATTCTGAGGCCGAAACTTTGCGGCAGGCGCAGGCAGAGAGCGGACGGCCCGGGCGCGGGGTTTGTCCTGCCCGAGAGCGCCCGGAGCGCGGTCCCTCCC
>WEIV01014429.1:98675-173114 GCA_013390005.1 Calyptomena viridis | reverse complement strand
AGGCTAAGTTATGCTCGTGCCGCGGCGATAAAGGCGGCTGGCCCCTCTGCTTTGCGGAGCGCTGCCGGTGCCCGGCTAATGGGAGCCTGACGCAGGCACTGCACGTATCGCCGAGCGCGGCTGCTGTACAGCCCCGGCGCGGCGCGGCTGTGCCCGGGCTGCGACCGGCGCCGTGACTACCCGGGCGCGTCCTGCCGAGCTTCCCTACCGGGGGCCCTTCCCACCTTCCCGGCGCCTCACGGCCACCGAGCCCCGCCAAGCAGTGCCCGAGGGAGCCGCATTTCACCACCGTGGCTGCGGCTCAGGGACGCCGGCAGGGGGGGGCGCGGGGCGCCCGCCGCTTTTCCCGCGCAGCCCCGTGAGGTGATCCCGGCAGAGGCGGCTCGAGAAGCGTCCCTGCCACAGGTGTTACAGCTCCTCAGCACTTCTCAGCTGCCGCAGGAGTGCCTCACCCTGCCTTGGGAGAGCTCTCCCTTGGAGGGAAGCTTCCCTGCGACACCGCCCTGCCTTGCTGCCGTGTGGGCTGAGAGCACAGGGAGCAGCCCCTCCCTTCTCTCTGTGTGACTGTCACCCGCCCAGCACCCTGTTTCCCTTCAGTTTTCTGTAAGGAAAAACGTGTTTGCTTCACTCTGGTCTCCGATGTGTTCGATGGCTTTGTCTGTATGTCGGTCCAATACACGGTCGCCTCCATCCCCATGTCACGTCCGTACACAGACTCGGGTGTCTCAGCTGCCACAGCCCCATGGACACGCTCCGGCGTTATTACAGGCTGGGTTTGGGGTGCTTTTTGTGGCATAAAATTTACCTAGCGTGACCTGTCAGGGCACCTTTCCTCGAAGCTGATGCTTAGACGTGTATTCTGCACCCTGTGTTTGCGTGCAGGACAGCTTCACACTTCACTGAATGCCACCACCATCTGCAGATCCTGCCTCTACTACTTTGCCGTCAGCCTGACAGTAAGAGTAGGTGTTGTTCTCAGCTTTAATGAGCCTCTTCATTCCATGTTCTAGATTATTACTGAAAATTGTAAGTATCGCTGCCAAATTGATTTACCCGCGTGTTCTGACAGAAAAACAGCCATAGCCATTCTCTGACTTTTTTCTGTTCAGTTGTGTAGGAACTCAGTGATGGTTTCAGATTCACGTGTTGTGATTATTGGCATCTAAAGATGTAATTTCTCCCACACACATAAAGTTCTCTTACTTGTATAGAAGTGAGTTAGGTTTATTTATTTACTGTAATTTATAACTGGTAGTTCTTTCTTAACTGATAGTCCTGTGTTAACTGGTACTTCTCTCTCTATCCTATCCCCTGAAAGGAGAAGCCTTTTGCAAGCACTCAGTCCCATTAGCTTTTAAGATGTTAACTTGCGGGCAACGTACATACTGGTTCCCGCAGGGGAGTTGGCCTCAGACAGCAAGCAGGGCACTGGAGCGTTGCAGCATGTGTTTTACAACATCTCTGCCACAAAAATCCCCAATAAACATTATGAAAGCTGAAGAGTCAGGCTTTCTTTTCTGGGTTTGCAAAAGGACAAGTTTTTTTCGTTTGTTTGAAATGGTCCTTTCCCTTGAGCTGTAGCTTTTGGAATTCTCTGACAAAGTGGTAGTCTTGGCTGGCATCTTAAAAAAGTCTACTTTTCATGCTTGCTGAAAAACTTGAAATGTGTTTTTCTTTAAGAATAGGAAAAAAGGAAATGCTATTTTCTTTTAAATTGCAGTTATAAAACACAGACCTTATGGTTTTTCTAGGATATGGCTGAGGTTAATCTGTTTAATGTGTTACACTGTAAGCAAAGCAAAGCAAAATCAGAACAGCAAAATTATCTTTGACATTGTTTCTCAAAATATGTTTCCAGTTCATAATATTTTATCATGACTTACAAAGTTGCTTTCAGGTGAATACCTGGTGGCTTCATAAAAGTTGGAATCAAAATATTTATTGCTGTTTTCACTGTGGTGGTGAAAGTGTTTTAGGGTTTGGAGAGGGAAGAAATATTAAAACACCTTTTACAGTTGTGCAATGTTTGTTCCAGGCTTTTCATAACAAGCAGACTTTCTACCTGCCTGTGTTTCTTTCAAACACTTTGTTTGAGTAAGGTGCTATGGTTAAAAGGTATGTTTTCTTTAAATAATGAAATGTTAGATTTGGGGTTTTTTTGATCATAAATATTCCATTACACTGGGCCTGGCCTGTGCTGCAATGCACAGGAGCACTCAACAGGTGTCCAACTAGACAGGTAACAGTCATAACTTCATATTATTCCCACTTACATGAAATTTGTTGGTACTGTATCAAAGGATCACAGTCTGAAATTCTTGTTCTTTCTGGTTCATTTAGGAAGTTCCAAAAATGACAGAGGTGCATAGGTGTACATAAATACACTTGGTACTCTTTTGATCCTGTCTTTAGTCTGAATATTTTGGCTTTTGTAAATTATTATTTTTTCAAGTATAATGCATTGTGTATAGCAAAAGGATATTGAGCTGTTTTAATTGACTAAATTGTTATATTTCCTACCCATTCTTAATTAGAAGATAATTGATTATTCATTTACCTAATACCATATACTCATAAAGTTTCTGTAAACAAATGTCTGCCTTATTAAAGGGTTTTTTTTTTTACTTTTAAGACACGGGTGCTGCTTTGGGGCAATCAACAGTATACCATGAATAAGACCAGGCACCAGTCTCTGTTCTTTGTCAGTCTGCCGGATCTGCAAAAACTCTGTGCCACTACAGTGACACTGAGTTCTCAGATACCAGAAACTGAGACAAGGAGTACACAGATAAAGACTTGCAGGTAAAGAATTTTGTGGGCTATTATTTTCAGAAGCTGTTGGTGGGTGTTACTCAAATATATTATTAGCAGTACCGAAATTAACAGTAATAAAATCGGCAAAATTCTTATCAGAATAAGAACCATACAGAATTATTTAAAATAGTTTTTTTTTCTTGTGTTGGAGACTTGCTGGCTCTTAGGGAGAAAAAACAAATTTCTTTTATGTTTTAAATTTTATCAGCTAAAACTAACAAGGCCACATACTTCAAATTAATAAATGGTTAAAATTAATCTGTGTCCACCTGTGAAGCTGGAATACTTTATGTAGGTTGAGACTAATTGAAAAAAATTTTTTGGAAAGCAGATGTATGCTCCTCAACATTCAGCAAACATTATGTCATTGCCTTTATTAAAAAGGAGAGAAATGCAAAATTCTGCCAAAAGGAATGCTTTTGGAGAGTTCTGTCCATGTGCCAAAGGCCTGTAGTCTTTGTCTTGGACCACTGTGGGTTGCCTAGAGCAAGTAACTTGGACTAATCCAATGGAAACTGATTAAAAGCAGAACGTAGTATGTTTACAAAAGGTGAGAAGAATAAATTTAAGCTGAGAAAACCAAGTGTGTAAAACTATTTTTTTCTCACTTTTTTAATAGACAGTTGTTATTCCTGTATCAAGAGATCCTTTCTGCACCTGTTATTGGAGCACTGAATCAAATTTCAGTTGTAATGGCGGTCAGTATCACTGTGTAAATAAGTGTCTGGTCACCTACTGCTGCAGATGTGCAGAATGCACCTCAAAAGAGAGAAGCAGCAGTACATTTTATTGAGGTAAAATAATATTTTGACAGAGTTCAATGAGTTTGATGGAGTTTAGCAAAGTTTTAACAGTGGTTTGACAAGGTTCAGCAAGTTTGATGGCAAGGTTTGCCATAATAGTTGCTGTATGGAAGAAACATAAAAAGGAAAACTGAGTTAGAATGACTCGGAGAGAGACCAAAGGTGCAAAGAGTAAAGAGGACACTCCTATTGAGCCAAGAGGTTCAGAGTGACCCCTTTACTTTCTGAATTCCTTTTTGGAGCCTAGGTGTGGTTGGGTCCAATCTTAGTCTCAGACTTGATCAGCAGTCCATGCCTAATGGAATTACCCAGACAATGTTTATAGTATTTGAGTAGCTGCATGGATAAATAATGCTTCATAGTATCAATTCAGCATGCTGTCAGTCACTCACTGCAGATCATAGGTAAGGGATCTCCTGGCCTTGGGTAAGGAAGGATCACTTAGTTTCAGGTGTGGAATCTGTAACCTGGAGAGGCATCCCCACTGAAGGGGAAAGTGCCCTGCAATGCAGGCTGGCTGTCGTACAGGCTGGCATTCAGGCAGAGCTCAAATTGGACCCATCTTGATTTTAATATTTAAAGGATGGAGTAGTTGGCTTCTAGTCAATAGTGTACACAAGACAGATGTCTTTGATTTAGGGCTGATATCTTGTTCTGTACTTTGGTTATCTTGGACTTTTGGGTTTCAAAAACACCTTTTGGAGTATTTTTCAAGACGCCTTCACTCCCTTGTACACAAGCCAGGGACTTTTCCACTTGCAAGTTCACCCCAAGGATGTGAGGCCTGTTGTTTCTTGGTAAGCCTGAACCAAAGTACAGCTAGGGGTCATTTGTATTTGTCATGCATACATGTGTGTTTCTTTAAGAAGTTTTGTTTGAGGATCAAGGATAAGTAAAAAATATTTCATTTAAAGCAAACTTTTTTTTTTGTGCATTAGTGGTGTAGAGGACACTTTAAGTCCTTAAATCCCCTACTCTTGACAAAGTGGCCTTTTTGGATGGTGAACCTTTTGTGGACTGGAATGGACTCAATTGGTAAGATGCCACCCAGTTCACAATGAGAGAAGCAGGTGCAGAGTTCTGCAGTTTTGTTTTGGGTAGATTTTTGTTTGCTTTTTAATGTATCTTTAGCTAGAAATGAGATTATATTATGACAAATGCCTGAATTAATTTTATTTATATCCTTTAAAATATAGGGTAAATTGTTTGCTTAGCTATTCCCTAGCATGTTTTTCAAAGGCAAAGTCACTGTTGTATCAGAATTTAATATAGGATTTGCTAAAACATCTCTTAATTGTAGACAAATGGTATTTTTATTTTTAGATACCATTTTACAAATCAGGAATATGTCAAGCCTATGTAGAGAGACAAGGAGCTACTGTAAGTGCTGATATAGGACACAGTTCTTAAGATTGTTGTAATTGTCTGCAATTGCTGTTGTCAGAGATGAGTGTTTTTCATAGGCCATGCAGTTTGCACTACAGAAGCCAAGTTTCAGGGTGAAAAAGTTTGCCTATAGACAAAATGTGTTTTATAATGTCTAATGAATCTGGGTATAGTAGGTGTATTTTGTCAGAGTCAAATGTTTTTAGATATTCCTGAGCAATTTCCCTACATTTCTCTGCTGCAGTGAAATCCTTCTCCTGCTCAGGGGCATTGGGGTTTGTCCTGCGCTTTGGGCCAGAGCTGCAGCTCTCCTGGTGGTCTCCCCCCTTGCACCAGTGCCCTGTAGAATCTACAGTAAGGGATGTTCAGACAGCTGAACTGTCTCCCCATTCACCTTTGGGTTTACCCAGCCTGTACAGGACAGTCTCAGGGAAACAAAGCAAAAGCATGGTATTGAGTTTGACTGCAGAGGTAATGTCAGTTTGGGGCTTTGTGCCTATTTTCTGGAAAAAGTTGCATATCTAGTAAAGTACTCCAGGTAGTTCAAATAATCTTTCCCCCAAGTCTATTATCAGCCCTGTGAAAACATTATAAGAACTGTAGTGTGCATCTCTAAATGCCTGTGTGTAATCTAAATGCCTACACCAAATATTGTTCTAATTTCCTCTTACAGCTAAGTAAATGAAAAGTAAAGATGTGTGGCATATACTAGGATTTGGCTCCAAGCTGCAGTAGCAGTATATTTGCCTAAATTTTGTCTGAGGTCTTTGGAAAAATTTGTTAAATTATTAGTAATGTATGTTTTGCTTTTTCACTGTTGTTGTTAGCTGGAAGCACCTCAAACAGTTACTCCAGCCATTCTCCAAACCTGTCTCTCCTACACACTTACAGCCAGACTTGCACCCAGGTGGAACAAGGCTGGTCATCTCTTGGTGCAAGGTATTTGACTGACCTGAGTCAGTGATCAAGCATTTAGTTTTCAGTTCTTGTTGTTGCATGTATTTTCTGTAATTTAATTTACAAATTATTTCATTCATTATAATAAATTGTTTCATTCCTTTATCCTTTTTTCTTTAATTGTATCTTTATTGTTCCTTCATCTAAGCTGAATGATTCAGGTTAATAAACTGAATGGACATATCATTCATTTTTTCATCTTTATCCTTATCTTTGTAGTAGATCAAATAATTATTTCAACTGAATGCAATGTAGCAGATTAATAATTTCCAAACCAAATATTGTTGGACAGTGAATGTCTTTTAAAAATTGGGCCTTTTTTTCAGATTCATTCTTTCAGCAGTGCATTCTGCACATATTTGCAGGCTTTTCTAGTACACAAGCATTTCTCCTTCCTCCAAGCTCTATTTTTTTAGATGATAGTTCCTTTTTTTCATATCTCTCTACTACGTCCTGTGTAGGATAAATGTGAATTACCAAAGTAAGGGAAAACAGATGTTCTTCAGATACTGTGGTGTGTTCTTTATAAGTCGAGCAATTTTATACATAATTTCAAATATATGCTAAGAAAAGTGTATATGTTGTTATCTTATTTCCAGCCACAATAATAGCAGTATCCTGTTCTCAGTATCTCCAAAATCTATGGCTCTCAGAATGAAATGAATTAATTCAGGAGTAGCAGCTAAAAGTATAGGGTTGGGTGCTGGATGATATAAAGCTGCTTTATACAAAGACATTGACCAACACCAATGAGAATCTCATACATGCAGCTTGTCTAATCCTTTGTGTTGCTAAAGCTGGGCAAAACTGATATTATTTGGTAAAACATGTAGTACTACTATACAGATTTGCTTTTGATCCTGAGAAATGCATTAACTGTCAATTAAAAAAAAGTCAGTTAAAAATATTTCCTCCTTACTGGGAGGAAAAAGTGATGCATAAATTGCTGTCCATTAACACACTTTTACATATCTTTCTTTTTTATATAAGATGTTCATGAATCCATGAAAAGTTAAATGATAGATGGGTTTTTCTCCCCTTAAAAGGAACATACCTTTCAGCATTCCTGACACCCACAAACAAAACTGTATGTTTTCTCCTTTTTTTTTTTCATAAAGACTTTAGATATAAGGTGCAGAAAATAATGTCTATCTATTTTATTTGTTAAGGAAAAGACTTTTTGTCTCATTCAGGAAGGCAAAATGCTGTTGGTAAGTACAATATTCTGTTAATAGTAAACTTCAGAGAGCAGGGTAGAGTTAAGTACATACTCTCACAATACCAGATGTCAAAGTTATGATTATGGCAATTGAATGCACTTGCCTCAAACAATGAGTCTCACAAGTGATGTGAAAGTTCCATAATAATAGATAGGAAAATGAGCTGTAACTGTCCAGTATCTACCATGTTTGCTGTTCACAAAAGTGAAGTCACAAAGCATTTTGTTTAGCCACTGCAGGAATTACAAAGTGATATTTTTATTCCAGTATAAAAGTTAAAGATTACATTTGGGGATATTGGAGCCTAAATTTGTAACCAGGGCATATGTTGAGGAACTCAGAGCAGGGTGAATGTTTTGGAGGTGAGTCAATAAATGGTTGCCTTGTTCATACAGTCTTTCCTATTGATGACTTCTGGATGCATAATACTGGGCTGAATGTCTCAGTGCAGCAAAGGGTTATAAGAACTACATTTGCTTTGAAAATGGGTGTTTGCATACCAAGCATACGAGTATCAAGCATGCTGTTGCACACCCAGCCTTCAGTTTCTGGGGAGATGTACTGTATGATGGTAATTCATTATTATTTTAATTTTCATAGTTAAAATGCACTTGATTTTAATTTCCATGTTGAGAAAGTCTAGCCTTTTGATTTTCAAATGCAGTGTTTTGAGCTTTCTGTCTAATAGATAAGCTGTAATTCAAATCAGGGCTTTGTGCTTTTTTTTAATTTTAGTTGTAGACCTCAATGTGTCAGAGAGACAGCTTTGCATCAGTGTGGAGGCTTGCTCAATTCGGTTGCCACCCCCTGAGGTATAAGCCAGTTATATTTTCTGTGACTGTATTTGTCTTATTAATCTCTATCTTCTACTCTGTTAGGAGGTGTCTAAGTAGCATGACAGGGAGAGAAGTGCTTATTTTTGATTGCATTGAGACATTAATCATATTCATTGACATCTGTATTGTATCTATATTGATACATTCTAGCAAGCATTGTAAAATTGAGATTCTAGACTAAGAGACCTTTCAAACTGCTAATAGAATACAGTAGTCAAGTGTCTTCATGATTCTAGATTTCCTTCTAGCAGTGTTTTCTAGAAAGCATTCAATCTCACTGTAATACATAGGCACTTTAGAGTAACAACAGAGAAGCTACAGGTGAGTTGTGGACACCATGTTTAAAATCTCTGTATATTGTTGTTGTGGAATCTTCTTCATTTTCTATGCAGCTTCCAAAATGCTGGGGCAGCCAGTATGCTATGCTGGGTAGCCACTGTACTGCTTGTAAGCATAATTAATAAATTGTTTAAGACGTTATGGTTGAGGTTGAAAATTTACCATCCTTTGTGACAGCCATGTCACCTTTGGTAAATATGTCCATACATGCAAGGCATATTTGTCAGGCTTGTCGGTTTCTTCTAAAATTAGTATTTCTGATCCAAACTCTTCTTTCTTAGAACAAAGGAATAGGATTTCTCCTGAGATCTGGTTGAGACAACATAAACATTAAAGCTATTTATAGGAATCCAATTCCCAAGCGACACAGATCAATGATGGAAGTGATCATGATGTGGCTTGTCCTGGTTTGGAACAAATATATTCAGAAGGATAAATATCCTCTGATAAAAACAGGCCACAATCACCCTCTCCCACCAGGTTTGAGGAAAGAAATATTTCCTCGAAGGAAAGTGAAAGGGAAAAAAAACCAAAAGAACTATTTATTTAACCAACACACGAGGGAAAAAAAACAATAACACCAAACACCAANAGAATTGTTTTGAAAAAATTTCTCGAGCTGGTTTTTTTTCTCTCGGCTCTTGGGGCTCAGTTTTTAAAAGCACAAGATTCACTTTTTTTTTTCTCCTGGCATAGAGGAGACGAATATGGGATAATCATAAAGTCACCCCAAGACAGGCTTCATTATCAGCTTAATCCTTGCAATACCTTTCTAAACCAGATTTTCCTGTCAGTGAATAAGTGCAAACCCTGGTAGACTGTAGAAAGATAAAGTATTTCTCAAATCTCAGTCTTTGATTGTTCCCTGCAGTCAAATTTTGACATTGTGAAAATGTGTGCTGTTTTTTGACTTCTTAATGTTCCATTAATTCTGCTTGGATATTTTCACTTGATTAGGCAAAGTGACATACACGGTTACTAGAATGTCAAACGTGTTTCTGATTTGAATTTTAAAAAATGTGCATGGAAGTGAGACAGCTCTCAATTTGAGAAATTCCTGTACTCTTAAAACATTTCAAATAAAGTTTAAATCTCACTGATTTAAATAAACCTTAAATGTTGTACTTGCATAGCTTGTAGAAGTGTAGGCTCTAGCGTGAGACAGTGTGCAATTTGATAACAGCAATATCTTCTGAAGTAATTAGTCTGTGAGAGCTGATAAAAGAATAATAATGTATTAAGCTTCAGTGTATTGTGATACATAATTATTTTTGAAAATTTTAGTTTTGGACTGCTGTAGAAATAATTGCAAATAACTTTTTTTTTGTGTTTTAAGCTGGGAGATTTTGATATTTCAGCAAACACTATAAAGCTGTTTGACAGCAATGAAAATACAGTTATTCACCAACATTCCATATTAAGTAACTGGTGCTATGTTTTGCCAAGGTAGGAATCTCTTTACATTTCAGCAAAAATAAACATTTCCTTCAATGTTCACCCTACAAATTGTGAATTTAGTACTAGTGATAAGAACACTTCCATTTTACAGTCAGGAGTCTTTTTTTTTTTTTGCTTTTATTGTCTCAATGTTATGGAAAATGAGAAAAATTAATCATTGCCTGATAATTACATATTTAATTATTATTTCAATTTTAGTAATTTTTATGCTACTTCTGTATGATGAAAGAGCATTTTTTTTTCTCTAATATAATTTTAGCAGAAAACATCAATTTTAAGGAAAAATATTTCCACCTTTGCCGCAAACTGTCTTTATTTTCACCTATGATTTTTCATCATAAAAATATGAGAAGTAATGACATATTTGTTTTTGTTCTACATTCACTGGTAGTGAGCATTACAGATAAGATAATTTAGACTTGTCGAGGCCATGTTCTTTTCCACACTTTAAGATAGATGGTTATTGTTATCTCAAACTTATGAGCTAAATGTATTAGTCCTTAAAACATCAAAATAATCTGTAAATATTTCGAATGCCAAAAATAAGATTATTTTTTTCCCAGAAGACCAGTATATTTTCCACTAGATTTTATGACACCCTTTCTAAGCTTCCCTTCTTTACCTGAGCACAGCATGAAAATGGGTCAGATCATAAACATCAGCCACATAATTCCTCCAGAATCTCCCTTCCATTCATATAAAGAATTTCAGATGCACTGGAAGAGTCTGGTAAGAAACATATGCACTGCTTTCATTTTTCCCTCCCCTTTTTGTGCTATTGAATTTGTATTCGTAACACGTTTGTGTTTGGTTTTTTTTTTAAGTATGGATATATTCTTCCTGAGGATCTTGAAAAGACAAAAATATACTTGAGTGTTTACTTCAGACCAATAGGGGAAAGGTTCTTCACGTATCCTTTCAGAATATATTCATTATGTTTCCCCTACTACATTTCTAGCAAAGCTCTGCTTTTCACTTTTAAATGCACCACATTTTCTTCTTTCATAATTTTATAGAAGCCAATAGAGAATTGTTTCTAATTAGTCAAGTCTCTGCCCTAGTATTGAATAATGCTAAGTCAAATAGAATAATTTGCTTCATGGCTTCCATAAACATGATATTGCCACTCTAAATTGTGATGTAAAAGAAAGAGTTAAATTCCTGTAAAAATATGGCCAAGAAAGATTTCCTTTAAAGAGAATTTTTGTGCCAGGAAAGGCTAGACTAAGGATTACTTATACTGAGTAATCTTTACTATCACAGGTTAGTGTGGTGTAATCATGCTGTAGTCCTATAACTTTATAACCTTCAGTCCCTTAAGAAACTAAGTGCTTTTGTTAACTTTTTTAAAAAAAGTTTTAGATGTGTCCATGCTTTCTTCTCAACAAAGATGATTAACAGTTACAGAAATGTAAAAACACTTGTTATGTATCCCTGAAAACTTATTCAGGTACCCCTTAAGTTGCATTCGAAGTCAGCCAGTGCAGTATTTCCCCAGAACAGATGCAGAAAGTGTAGTGAACTCTTTTCTCTCTGACATGAAGAGCAGTCTTTCACAACTGTGTGGATTCCCAGTAAAGATGACAAGTAAAGCACTTTATGCTGCACAGGAACTCTCCAGGGCTCTGGTGTGTGTAAGCCTTTTTTACAAACATATTAATGGCACGTAGTTTTCCATGGTCAGAAGTCTATCATATTCGGAGCACAGTAAGAGCATATAACTATGCTTTTCACAACAAACAACTATCAATCCTGTAATATTTAATTAAATGTGTAAGTAAAAATTGCATTGTTATTTGCCATTGTTATGTAATTATTCATATCACAGATACATTAAAAAATCAGACTTGGTGTTAATTAGTTGCTATCAGTATTTGCAATTCTGTAGATGCTTTTTAAGAGTTGGATATCCAGAACTTTTCTCATCCAAAACAGTAATAACAATATTGTCGTATTATTATTACTACTAGTGGTAGTAGTAGTACTGTTAAAAGAGCATGTAAGGCTAATGGCTTTAAACTGACAGAGGGTAGGTTGAAATTAGATATTGGGAAGAAATTCCTTACTGTGAGGGTGGTGAAGCACTAGAACAGGTTGCCCAGAGAAGTTGTGGATACCCCATCCCTGGAAGTTTTCAAGGCCAGACTGAATGGGGATTTGAACAACCTGGTCTAGTGGGAGATATCCCTGCCCATGGCAGGGAGGCTGGAACTAGACTGTCTATCAGGTCCCTTCCAACCTAAACCATTCATGAGTCTGTTATTATAATATTTATTAGGAAAAAAAAAATTCTGTGGACTTAAACATTTAGAAACACTCAAGCTGTAAGATTTACTCCATGTCTGGTTATGGAAAGGAGGCAAGTAATCAAAACTCCTTTAATTTGTGTTTGTGACAAAGTCTGAGACTCGAATTTCTTTCATGGTAGTGAAAGAAGAAATGAAGTAATTAATTCTGAACAAAGAATAGTGACAGAAGTTGCAGGGGTTCTAAAATACTATAATCCTCTTTCAGAAAGCAGTTCCTGTTTATGTCTCTTCAGTGATCAAAGCTAGAATGGCTCCTATGTGTCGTCTGCAGTTTTTATAGACATCCAGACTGTCTTTTGCTCAGAATACAGATGCTCTTAGAAGTCTTAAGAGATGAGGAGCCCTGTCAGTCACACACTCTGCAGACCCCCTCGGAAGGGGTAGACATTATCCGGTTGGAAAGCACTAAACCAATGACTGTAATTTAAATTTAAGTATTTCCTTCTGACAAATACGATATTCCAGCATCATTTATAAACAAAAAAGAACTGTAGGGGAGGAGAAAATAACCCACTTCATTTATAGTGACAACTATTTTTTTTTTTAAATGTAGTCATTCCATTTCAAAACAGGGAAATGTATGTTTAGATATTATGATGTGTATTAGGTTGATATCATACAGTGATGCATTAGGTGGCACTATCAGACTTTTAAATCCAGTTCATTCAATTTAGCAACTCTTGTTGTATTGCAGGAAGTAAAACCTAAGCATATGAAATTGGATGGTGAGATGGTTTGTGTAGTATCTCTAATGCAGGCTCCTCCAAGGAAACAGACTTTTCCTAGAATTCCTTCACCATGCAATACGGAAAACAGCCACCGGATGGAGCGTTTGATCAAAGAGCCAGGAACATACAGTTTGTCGAGTAGCAGTAGGAGTACAGGAGAGGTTAGCACTGAAGCAACAGATAAATCAAAGAAAAACAAGCAAATACCAAGAGTACCGGAGTTACCAGTTGTGAAATCTTTAGGAATACCTGCAAATTCAGCCTTTGAACTCCCTCCTCCAAAAGTCAGCAAAATCATACCAATTTTCAAAGGAAAGTTGATGCAAATGAATGGAAAGACCACAAATCAAACAGATAGGAAGAAAAGGGAAAATGCTGAAAGGCATTCACCAATAAAAATTTCGGGTGTTTCATCTTCTGTACTGACTGTGGGCAAGTCCAGCATGACTCAGGCTTTGAAGCATGTTCAAAATATGCCAGTCAAAAATGCTGCTGACAGCAGCGTATTTCAGGTAATGAAAATGAAAACACACACAAAGCATGGTACACCCGTATTTCAATGGAAAACAGAGTCTGGCAGACACATTACTGATTCTGATTTTTCTGAAAACCCAGCTTCAGGTGGGAATTCAAGTGAAGTCAATCACAAAAAGGCAAATTCTCCCTTCTTTCATAAGAATGTTGGGCCAGTGCTTCAGAAATCGAACTCCAATCTGAGTCTGAATACATATGAATCTCCTACTACCAGTGCAAGAAGGGGAAAAAGGTTTGTGAGTCAAAATACAACACAAGTTCTTGAGAAACAGCACCAGTCAAAGGAAGTGCATTCGCAGATTTGTAAATTAGACAATGAAATGACAAATTCCAGTTTATCACTGCAACAAACAAGGAGATCAAATAAAGGAGTGGAGTTAAATATTCATGAATCTATCTTCAAGGATATAGTTTGCATTGCCAAAAATGAAGAAAATAAAGCATTATGCCATTCTAAGGACTATATTGCTAAGACAACCAGTCATCATTCCAAACCTAACTTTGAACAGGTGCAGTAAATAACAGGGCTCATTCTCACTGGTTCTCACAAATTCAGTATATTCAAAAACATCCTTGAGCAATAACAAGCATGACTTTCGTCATGTTCTACTATCATTCTCAATGTAGTTTTCTAAAATTCTACCATCTAATTTAATCTTTTCAGCCACTGCTGCTTTTTTTCTGAAAGTGAAGATGATTTACTGTGTTGTGTGAGATACACAGTTCTTTTATTTGGAACTTTAAAGGTGGGATGATTAGTTTCCTTTTGTTTAAGAGAGTTTATCAGCTTATCAAGATCTGTGTGAGGTTAACATGGTGAAATTTTTGGGTGTTCAGTCTGTCTTTATATGAAACTCTGTTAATGGAATAATTCCTTCCTCCTGGAAGGAATCTCAAACCTCATCAATTGTATAGTGAAGACTCCAGTATATGTAAGGCATTGTGCTGTTAGACAAACATGGAAGTTTTGCAAAGATTACAAGTTTGATTGCAATTCCACTAAAAACAGAAGTTGCAACAGGAAGAAATCCTGCTAGACATAAGGAAAAAAAATCTTCAGAGTGAGAATGGTCAGGTACTAGAACAAGTTGCACAGAGATGTTTTTGGGGTTGTTAGCCTTTCACAGTCTTAGAACTTGACTGGATGGGCCTAAAGCAAGATAATCTACCTAGAGGTATTTTACAACATATATACTAGAGGTATTTGAGAACATAGTTTTTCTGTGACTCTCTGCATTTCAATAAAATAAATAACTGAGCTGACTTCAGTGCAATTTTTGTGAGGATGATATCCCATATATTGGGCACAGAGATGAAATATCTTGTGCTTATCACTTTTTTCATCCATAACATGTAATTTGGTAGGTTATCTCAAATTTGTGTTATGAGGACATCTTTTGGAAAAGTAGGTAATTTTAACAGTTAGAAAACTTGTCCAAAATTTTATGGGGTTTTTTTGCTAATGAAGGTATAAACTTGTATACTTTCAGATGATTACAGGGAACACGTATCTGACATGTGAAACACTGACCTCAAAACTGACTTTGTCAGCCAAGGAGAGCAACATGGAAGCATCTGTAAAGAAAGGTTGTGCCAGAAGAAGACAGGTAAAACCCCCCCACACATACACCCCTTAATCCAGTCCAGAGGGACCTGAATTAGGAGATGAAAAGGAAATCTAAATTTTTTCATCTTACCATGTTCCAGTTAAAATGTGCAAATTAAGAAATCTTTTTGAGCCCGCTCTGGATAAAATTAACCATAACCAGGATGAAACTAACATTAACCATTGGTTGTGATACTGCTGCTTCAGGTGTTCATCTAAAATATTGGCCTCCAGCAAAAGATACTACTGAAATGTTTAATGATGTTAGTGTTTCTGAACCAGATATTCTGATTCTACAGAAAACAGTTTTATCCTGCCCAGTATAACTCTGGGCATTCTCAGTGGCTCTGTGTCTCATCTAAAGGGTTTGAATTCAGCAACGTTACATAGAAATGACTTTTTTGTTCTGTTATGCTTTTAAAGCCAGATGTGAGAGAATTCTGGAAGTTTTAAGTGTAATTAAATGAGCAGAGTCTGTGCTTTCAGTACAGTTCAGAAAAGGCCGGTACAACAAGCCCAGGGGCCTGCTGCAGGAACACACTCATACCCTGGAGCTCAAGCTGCAGCAGGGAAAAGAGGAGTTGGTGTGGGAATCGCCAGCCCAGCTGCTCTGAGCTGGCTCCATCCAACTGCAGCTGGGAAAGGCCCTTCCACAGGGCCACAACTGAGTCACTAGTGGCAGACCCAGCACTGCAGTGCTACAGCAGTAGAGTCAGTCTCACAAAGACAAGAAAATCGGCAACTAAAAATAACTGTGACTATAAGAATAACAACTCCAGAGGTCTGTGTACTGAAGGGAGGCCTCCACCATGGTGCGAATTAAGTGCTGATGTGCTTTGCCTGCCACTTGGAATGACTCAGACACACTAAGACCTAAGAACTGAGTATGGTTGGGCAGACCAGACAAGCAGAGAGTTAGTGCTAGTCTGGCAGCAGTGCTGGAGTGGCAAAGGGGCACTGTCCTGCCCTAGTCAGGAGTCACAAAGTGCCCCATGCATTCCTCACTCTCCAGGCAGGCTGGGAGTAGCACAGGTACCTGCCTGAGCCCTGCAAGCTACTTTAGGGAGGTGTCAGAAGACAGCAGGTTCTCGCTGCCTGCCTGCCACTCTGCCAGTGCAGCACTGCCACTGCTGGACCCAAGTGAGGTGGATGCACAGGAAAATTAGGAAATAGGAAATAGTGAAATAGGAAATTTCACTTGGAGTCTTAGGCATGAGAGAGGGATACTTCTGTTAGTTGGGGTAGGAATGGACTCTCTGATGCTCATTAGTCTGATTCTTCGTCTCTCTAAATTAAAATATAGTGGTGCTAACTGGGGACACTGCTAAACACTTCTCTGAAGAGAAAGCCTTTGTCATTATCTCAAATTTGGACACTAAAAATCATCAGTTCCTTTTGAAAGTCATGGTTCTCAGCATGTAAAAGGATATTTTCACAGAATCACAGAATCAGCCAGAGTGGAAAAGACCTCTGAGATCATCAACTCCAATCTGTGACCCAGCACCACCTTGTTTGCTAGACCGTGGCACTCAGTGCCAAATCCAGTCTCTTCTTAAATACCTCCAGGGACAGTGACTCCATCACTTCCCTGGCCAGCCCATTCTAATGCCCAATCACACTCTCGGTAAAGAACTTACTAATGTCTAACCTGAACCACCCCTGGCACAGCTTAAGACTGTGCCCTCTTGTCCTACTGCTGTTTGCCTGGGAGAAGAGATCGACCCCCACCTGGCTACAACCTCCTTTTCAAGTAGTTGTAGAGAGTGACAAGGTCTCCCCTGAGCCTCCTCCTGGCTAAACAACCCCAGTAGTTCTGGTCTTAGTTATTTAGCCACTGTACATATAAACATACTTCAAATTACATTTATGTTGGAAAATAGAAACTTCTATTAATTACTTCTCATTCAACTAACCCTTCCACTCAGAAACAACTTTTTTAGTTGAACTGTTAGCTTGGTATTACTGCTTTGTTTCCTTTACCCGGTTTTGCCCTTTTTTTGGTTTGTTTTGTTTTTGTGAGCAGAAAGAAGAAGGTCATTCAAAGTTAAAGACAGCCAAAAGAAGTAAGCCTTCTACTTAAGATGTTCTGGATTATTGAAAGAAAATTCTGGGTATGCTTATTATAAATTTTAAATGTTTTTCTTTTATTAAAATATTATCACATGTCTGTAATAGTTCCTGCTCTTTTGGGTCATGGTGATGATATCAGCTGTTTACAAAGGAATCACTTTACTAAAGAAATTACTTCTAGACCAAAATGATGAAGTAGAAGAAGCTAAGTTTTATTGGACACTAGTAAAGAAAGCTTTGCCTTTTTTTGTGGAAAAAATACGTGTTAAAAAAAGGCATTTTCTACTTACTAGAACTAGAGTTTGGATTAAATTTGTATCTTGATTAGCTCATTTTCTCTCAGATTAAAATAAACTTGTTTTTTGTGCTTCAAAGTTGCATTTGAAACTGAGATGCAGTTAAAACCGTAAACCATTAAAGTAAAGCTATGTATATTATTCGATATTGTTACATGAAATGAAGTGTCTAAATGCTTTTGTGGTATTGAGATCTAATCAAAGGACCAAACTGTCTGTCATAAAAACTGAATAAATTTAGTTTTGTGATCAGATATCTCAGCCTACAATTGAGTGGTTGTTGATAATAGTCTTGCAGGATAGAACAAGCTTGACCTTTGATTCTTCCTTTGAGTATTAAGGACACATAGAGCATAAAAACCTCACCAGTTTCCATGCCCTAATGCCTATCACAAGTTGTCAGTAGTAAAACACGCAGGAAGGAGTAGCCTGTACAGTTCACTGTTTCAGAGATAAATAGAAGTATATTTATTCAAAAGAAAATATTTATATAAGCAAGATAGTCATACAGACACAACAGCACAAAAATGTATATTATACAAAGCAAATAAAAAAACAGAGGAATAAAGAAGTAAAATATAAACTGTGCATCTTTTAATCAGGCTTTCGGCTTCAACATATGTCCTTCCATTTTTTGCCTGGATCTATTTCCTCCAGCGAACATATATATCAGCTGCTTGCTTTTCCTAAAGAAAGTCTGTTGTATGGATGGAAGCTTTCCATTTATGGCCTTTCTACTTCAGTATCCAGCATATTCTGTTCCTGGGTCTAGCATTTCATCTCTCCTGCTTCAAGCAGTTCAGGCATGGTCGTTCTTCAGAGATCTGTTTTAGTGATCTGCATAGATATCTGTAGGTCCAAAGTCTGTCACTCACTGGGGAATGATTAACAGAAATGGTGC
This sequence comes from Calyptomena viridis, assembly GCA_013390005.1. Lineage (NCBI taxonomy): Eukaryota > Metazoa > Chordata > Aves > Passeriformes > Eurylaimidae > Calyptomena > Calyptomena viridis. Next base: position 154,857 of record WEIV01014429.1, on the reverse strand, counting down.
CTCTGCAAATGGTCAGAACTTCACTTCTTTTTACTCTGATTTTTTTCTTATTTATGAGTTAAATGCTACAGAATCAAGTTGATCATGGCAGGCAATGCTTGAACCCTGTAGAGGAAACCATGTTTTCTATAAAGGGTTTAAAATATGATTTCTAAGAATACTTCTGATAGGGGTCCCTCGTTGGTGTTGATGATTTCTAAAGAAAACTAGAGCTAAAATAACTTCTGCTATTGGATCACTGCCTACAATTTAGATTCTGAAAAGCTTTGCTCTGAATTCCTTTATTATGTATTACTGCACATGCATTCAGAGGGCATGTTTTCATTTGAACACTTGAGAATTACTTGTAAGTTTTCAAATTTACTGTGCAGCAAGATTTATGGGTGAGAAGGCCTTACAATGGAATTCAATGATGTAGTCAGCAGGAAGGACTTGGACTTGGTTCTATAATTCAAGACAATAAAAATATTTTTTACTATTACCTTGCAGAAAGGGTCAGTTTTTATGACTAATGTGCCAGCTTGCACAACCTCTTGACTTGTCCAAGAAATCACAGCACAATCCTAATTTTCTTCTTTGTTTTGCTGGAGTGTGTTAATAAAGCCATTGACAGAAGTGTTTAACATTTTAAGAAGCTGAACATTTGATTCTAATACTAAATCATTAATTCTGGTTTTGCCCAGACAATCCCCTGCTCACTGGGAATGGCTTTCCTTTGGCCTAAAAAGAGTAGCTAGATATTAAATATGAGTTTGAGGTTACCTCTCTCCTACCCCCATATTCAGAGGCCTGGACTGTGCTGGGTACATTGTTCCTTTTCAAGGGCATGCACTGGGCCATTGGAACTTCTAAGTCTGTTGAGGTGTCCAGGCTGTGGGGTGAGGACAGGGTGTCTTCTGCTGAGTGAGCTCTGTAGAGTCTGTTGGGTAAGTTGTCTAGATTTCCACTGAATTTAATAGGAGTTTTGACATTTAACATGTATGTAGACAGGTAGATGTAGGTGATCTAAATCTGGAGCTCAGACCCACCCAAGGAGTAAGACTTGAATAGTTATGCCATGTAAATAAAGACATGGGCATGATAACAGAGTTTGCAGAAAAGGTTTGTAGATTCTTTTTAAGCTGTTTTATATTTTCTGTCAAATTTTTAGAGGTCTCCATGCTTAGTTATTTAATGAAAGTCATACTATCCTTTTCAAGGTCAAAACCTACTCTGAAAGGGAAATTTGGCTCCTAGGACCAATCAGAAGAGCAGAGCTTCCAAAGGACAGTATATACTACTACAGAAAAATGATTTACAAGAAAGATTTTCATAATTGCAAATGTTTGTGCAAGAACAGACATATTAAAAATAGCAACACTGAAGGTCCCAAGCCTTTTCCACTGACCTACGAAACTCTTCCTGTTGTTCTGCTCCTATATTGTAGTGAGATACTGACTTTTGGTTTTAGTTGGCAAATTTCGTTTAGCAAATGAAAAGATACAAATTCGTTGCATATAGTAATAATGTATTTCACCTGAAAGTACTTGCTGTCATTATTGGAAGGATATTACATGAACACAAGATGAAGGCAGGAGTTCCACACAGCTGGAATTATATGTATATATTCTCAGCGGTTTCATGCTGAGATCTGTTGGACTGTTTCTTCTGTAAGGTGTATTCCACAAGCCAACATTTAGGAATTTACTTTATAATTTCAAGGGTATTATACAGAAATTTCAACAAAGCCATCTTTCAAATGCCTTCTTGATGTGAAATATTAGGCTAAAATAATACCTTTTGTATGTGGTGAAAATATTTGGGATTTCATTGAAAAAAGACTCTGAAAATGTTCAGTCTTTCAATGAAAAAGCAATTTCTTTTATGATGGGGGAAAATTTCCTAACCAAATCTAGTACCAGAAATAACCTTTGGACTGTGTACATTAGTAGGCTGTTGGTACCTAAGTGCTTGAGTACTCCAAAAAATGGATGTTACCATAGCATTATTGCTGTTAACCTATCCATTTTTCATTACTGCAAGATTGTTCCAGGTTAGAGGTAATCTTATTTACTGCATGGTTGACCATCTATAAATGCTAAAGGATAGTTTCTTCAGATTCTGTCTCTTATTTCTTGTAGAATTAAAAATGTGGTTTGGCTGCCTGAGCTCAGCTGGTTAAGAAGGAGTAAATAGACTCGAAGTTCCTTCTTCCAGCACCATAACTGACTATATTATTTTGAGGGCTTTAAATTTAAAAACCCAGACCTAAGAGAAAGGATAAAGCTGTGCATGGTACCATAGATTTATCAAGGAGAGAGTTCTCTCTTGTTCTTTATAAAAAATGCAAACATTTCATTTGAATGCCCTAAATCCAGACTGTGTAAACAGAATGCAAATACAAATGTAAAACTACAGAAACTTTTTTTCCTGCATATTAACCATACAGTTCTGAGTTGTATTTTGGTTTCTTCTATGATTTAAACTTTTTCTGTTTTCCCCCACTCAGGTTCCCAAGAGGGCAGTAACATACTTGAGGATCTCTGAGCTTTTTGTATTTTGCTGTTTGTCATTGGTAGCTTGATGAAAAACTGAGGGTTAAATACAGTCAAGTGAACCCTTATATCATCAACTTCTCCAGACAGTTAAGATTAATAAGACTGCAATGAATTTGAAAACTTGGCTGAATTGTTTAGTTTTTTAATCACATCGCATCTGTCCTAGTACTTGCTTACGCAGTAAATCATTCATCCAAGTTATTTTGATGTTTCAGGTCTGGTTTTTAAGGATATAATATTTAATTCTTTGCTGTCATGTCTGGACCACTTTGTTTCATCAGACAGACATTCCTAAAGTTTTTCTTGTCAAATAAAATGCTTAGAAAATAAACAGTAATTTTATTCCTAGAGGAATAATCTGAAGGCTGGATTTGATTTGAGTTGTATTAATTCTTCATGTAATTTTCAATGCATTTTCAGAAATGAAACTGCTCTGTAAAATATTTAATTGACAATGCTATTCTTCAGGAGTTCATGAAGAATGTGTAGCTGCCCTTTGAGTAATTTTATTACCATTAAGTGTATCTGCAATTACCTACTTGAAAGTGCAGTTACAAATATTTACAAATATATATGATTGTTGCCCCATAATCACTGTTTTGAAGTGAACATTATTGTGCTACCTGGAATGTAAGAACCAAATGTCACACTCTAAACTCTAGCTTTATTGAACTCAAGTTTAACACTTGTTTTGGATACATATTTGCAAATCTTTTTTTCCTCAAGGAATTGGTACAATAGAAGAACCTTATGTGCTTTATGAAAGATTTTTAATGTTTATATTACTGTGTCTGTATTTTTATTTATCTAATTTTTCAAAGCAGGATTTTGCTCTACTCCTATGACGACTTTTGTTTTGTTTTTTTCTTGAATGGTGACTGTTAACATTTTTTTCTAATTTCATGGTGCAAGTGTTTAAAAGGAAATGGGCGTTTCAACAACCTGTCATTGTCCCATACATATTACAAAAAACTACAACCCAAAACAAATATCACAAAACTTAGAGCAATATGCTCAGCAAGAAATCAAATTATATTTACATTCTTCTGGAAACTGGTATGTAAGGCTAATTTTCAAATGCTGTGGATTAGTTACTCTTTTATAGGTTAGACTATAGATAATTGACCATTGTCTTGTCCTACGATGTGATAAACCCTGTGGAGCAGTTGCATTTCTACCATGCTGTATAAATTAGTGCTTTATCTGATCTGTTTCCTATTGTTGTTTTTAAAATGCTGCCAGTTGAGAACATTTGCCTTGTATTATTACAGAAGTAATTTTGTGCTATTCCTGCATTTTCAAATGTTTACATTGTTTTGTGTTATCTGTTATAATACTCAAAATGCAGAAAATTTAGATATTGCAGATCCAATGTTTTCCATTTAAAATAAACTATTGAATTACTCATGCATGCTAAATTGCCAGCTACTTCCTACTCTAAAGTCTAAGGGAGAACCCTGTTATTCCACCTCATCCACACACTCCTTGCAAATACATGGGAAGGTGTTGATAGTGAGTGGGTGCAGGAGTGGTGCTGGTGGAAATGCCACTAATGGGAAGGAAGGATTAGTGCTGTGACTGCCTTGGGAGGATTTGGTGATGCTGAAGTGCCCTCACTGCTCCCTTACCCTTCCCTGTTTATATGGAGGGATTGTAAGAGCACACTCCAGTTTCTGCTTTGAATCAGTTCTTCCTACCTGGGCAGAATTCCTTCACTTCTGGCAGGTACATGAACCTGTCAAAGCACAGGAACCCTCAACATCTAGGATCACCTTGGAGCCTCCACATATGATGTCTGCAGGCTTGATTTCTCAAGATTAAAGAAACAGAGTCCTTCACCTGTCCCCAAATATATAAACGTACATCAGGAACAAGTGAAAATGTAAAAAGTTAGAACAATTCCCAGGTGTGAGAAGCCGGTAAGGAGGTCAACTGGCAGAAGCCAGCACCTGCCCTTTGACATCTGCTGGGTTTTATAGTGTTTTATAGCTTTTCCTTAAGTTTTCAAGTCATCCGATTCCATGTTTAAGACAATTCAGATTTACATTTGCCAAAGCTTTCTTTGGCCACCATATTGGAGGATTCAGCAAGTATTTGTTGAAGTATTTGTAATGAGTTCAAGATATTTAGTAAATATGCATTTCCAGAGAGTGATCTTTTCTCACGTATTTTCGTAAGTTGACAGTGTTCTTATCCTCCCTCACTTCACAGATGTAAGCCTGAGGGACTTTTTATGTACTTTAAATTGGCACATGCACAAGCACTCTGTCAAATCTGAACTCGGAAGCTTGCAAATTATCTTATAGGTGCTTATAACTGCAGACAAGATTGCTGTTTAGTTCCTTTGGTGCCAGCTTCATACCAGCTTGTGGTTCAAACCAGATGGTTTAAAAACAGTCAGATCAAGACCTCTGAAAGTACTGTGTCACTGTATCACAAAGGAATTTAGTAAATATAAGAATCTAAGGACTTTGGGTTGCATGGCTTTTTATATCAATATGCTCATCCTATCTTCATGGAGACCCATGAAGTGAAGAATTGTGGCATCTCCTGTACTAGTTCAGGGAAATGTCACATCCCATCCTTGGAAATGATACAGTGTTGTCTCTTTGCAAAACCATGTGGTTCTGCTGGCCCATGGACAGCACAGAGCAACAGCTCACCCTCTCACCTCTCACCTAAAAATTTGCAGCCAGGATGAGCAAGTATGTTTTCCCTGGGATCTGTGCAGAAATTGATGCAAGCTCTGAACAGCTTAATCGCCTCAGGGTAGCGTTAGAATCTGGGACAAGGCAGTCCAACTTTGCTGGAAAATATGTGAAAATTGTTCCTAAAGTATTTACATATGCACCAGGAACACACATAGCTTCTTGCAACAATTTTTTTATTGTTCAAAACAGTTACAACAAATCTCTTATTTAATCCAGTATGTGAAAGGGATTTAAGCTTTTTCCAGTGAGAGAAGTTCAAAAATATTGAAGGGTAATATGTCTGGTATTCTTGCAGGAAGCTTTTTGTCTGGGATTAAATAATCACTTTCAGGAGCAGAAACAGTTTTGTTCCAAAATGAGAACAGCCAAATTTATGTGTAAATTTGTGTGTATATATATACATGCACACACCTATTATATGTATTAGAGCATGTGTGTGTGAATATGCACATTCATACCTATAGCTATGCTTCATTACAGATGTTTAAAAAAATATGCTGAGGGTGTGTAATGTTAAAAGTTTTGGTTTAGTACAGACAGTTCAGATTGGACAGCAGCATTTGGTAGTTCCCTGTTGCCAAGTACCAGGGGGTGGTACACAAGGGAAGAGTTTCATTTTGTTGTTCTGATTCCCTTGCGCATGACACAGAATTCGATTTATATTGACAGGAACAGGCTGCCAAAGCTCAGCTGGTTTTAACTGTGCTGAGCTTAATTAAATACTATTAAACCATCAACTACCATGTAAATAAATCAACAGTAGACGAAGTGTGCTGCTTGCAGGGTGGCTATGGTATGAGATTGTGGGTGGTGCCAACTCAGTAGTGAAGGTAAAACTTTCACTCCTTTCTACATGCCAGAGATGTTCCAACCTGTTCCAACACATCAGTCTGCACACTGCAGGTGTGCCTGGGAGTCTCTCACCTGGATCAATGATCCAAAGTTCAGCTTTAACATAAACAAACACAAAGCATGTGGTTATGTGTTGGGGGACAATATTTGGAACAGAATGGACGTGGGCAATCCAGAGACTTTAGCATTGTTCGGGCTCTGGTGAGGCCTTGATTTGGCTGGAAGTGGCTACAGCAAGGACGTGAGCAGACTGAAGCCTGCTGCAGCCAATGGCAAAGGAGCAAGATAACTTTGCTCCACTGGTAACGTTGCTAACACTGCCAGCTTATCCTGCGTAGAGCAAGATAAAAGCAGCTTGCTTGATTTTAATAAAGAGTCAACACTTTGATCACATTGGTCTGCCTGTGTTGTCCACGGATCTCCCACAGTTGTGTTCTTCCCAGCTTCCACAGACCAGTAAAATGCATTTCTCCTAATTATGCATGGTATCACAGCACAGATTTTAGAGAGAGTAAACATTCATCTTCCAAAGCATCTGGGCACCCGTCTCTGTCCAGCCAGTGAGTGGTACCAAGGAATGGGGACCAGCAGGTTGAGGGAGGGGATTCTTCCTTCTCTTCTGCTCTCTGAGACCCCACCCAGAGTACTGTGTCCAGCCCTGGGCCTACCAATAAGAAGGACATAGACCTGTTGGAGTGGGTCCAAGAGGAGGGACACAAGGATGATCAGAATCCTGGAGCATCCCTGCCATGAAGAGAGGCTGAGATAGTTGGGGCTGTTCAGCCTGGAAAAGAAAAGGCTCTGGGAAGACCTCAGAACACCTTCCAGTACCTGAAGGGGGACTACGAGGAAGCCGGAGAGGGACTGTTTACCAGAGCACGTAGTGATAGGACATGGGGTAATGGCATTAAACTGACAAAGGGTGGGTTTAGATTAGATATTAGGAGGGAATTCTTCACTGTAAGGGTGGTGAGGCACTGGCACAGTTTGCCCACAGAAGCTGTGGAAGCCCCATCCCGGAAGTGTTGAAGGTCAGGCTGGATGGATCTCTGAGAAATCTGGTCTAGTGGGAGGTATCCCTGCCCATGGCAGGGGGGTTGGAACTAAATGATCTTTATGGCCCCTTTCAACCCAAAACATTCTGTGATTCTATGAAGTCAGCTAAAACTGATCAGTGCCAAAGTGTTTTCTAGAATAAAAATAAGAAGGGTTATTCCACTGGGAGGTGCTAGCAAGAAACCCCTATGCCTGCACATCTAAAAAAAGATATGGATACCTATTTAATTTTTTATGTCACATTTTTTATTACATTATGCTGCAGAAATATTTTTATTGCAACTGGAGCTTCACGGCTCTGGGATATTTCAAAGCACATGAGGTAAATGAAACTAAATTAAACCTCTGCTGCAGAGGGAGAAAAAGGGTGGTAAATCATAACACAAAATAACATGTAGTTCTCAGTCTTCAAAATGAAAAAAATCAGAAAATTTACTTAATTTATTTTCCATTCATACAATGGAAAATCATATGTAAAGAATTAAAGTGGACCCTTTGTAAAGCAGATAATATTCTGCGACTTACTGTACAGCTTTTAGTGTATGTGACCAGTACTGTAAAGTATTGAAATATGTATAAATTCAGATATTTGTTAACCAGGAAATTTCTGTAGCACTCTTTCTATTGCAAAGGAGACTTAGGTAAGGTTCAGTTCCATAAGTTTGTATTTTCTGGGAGTTAAGATGCTTTGAAGGCCGACAGAAGCTTTTTGTTTTAAATCAGATGTCGCAGCTCCTGTTGGAATGCTCTCGCTAAAATGCCACCCAGACAGAGTGAGCACATTGTCCTATTGACCAAACTCGGGTTACTATTTTTCAGTCTCATAGTACTAGTTGGATATTCTGCCTCTGCAGATTTTTTTGATTTAGAAAGAATAACAATAAAATCCAAATTCTGCACATCAGTGAGAGTGAGTGCATTCCAGTAATGGATAACACACAGCTCCCAATACCTGGGCAGCCAGCCAGCCCAGCTTGGTATTAAGCATACATATTCATTAATTCTCATTTAGAGGTGAATTAATTGATGTTAGCAGTGTAAGTTCACACAGTGCGAGCCATCATTCAGATGTAAAGGGAAAAACAACACTACTTTTGAGATTTCATCCATACTGGGAATACTGGATGTGCATACATCTGTTGGTCACTGGCATGCCTGCAGCTACTGAAATCTGAGGCCACAGCTGGGTGAGGGATGCGGAACTGTACTCCCTCATGTCCCACACTCCCCTGGCACAGCCAAATCTGTTGTCATTTGGGTGGGAATATTGATTTTACCTGCTTTTCCAGGCTTTTCCTGGGCTGGAGGGCGCTATTTGAATGGGAGGGGGCAAGAAGTTGCGTTAAATCACAGAGACACTCCTTTAGAAAGCTGACTGGCATGTTTGACATATGACTACAGAGATTAACTAATTTTAAATGAGTTAATTTTAAAGGCTAAAAGCTTGCTGCATTGTTAGTCTGTGATAATAAACCTGTGGGAATTTATTATAACAATTGTGCTGGGAGTTTCAATACTCTGAATACTGTAACTTTTGCAACTTTATGGAGAAAAGTTCTCATCTACTGGGATCTTTTCAAATATTAATGGAAATTTTAACAGATGCTGTAGAAGAAGGGGTTTTTTCTGCTTCACAGATTAAAATATTTGGTGGTTTTTTTCCAAACTTCTGTTAAAAAGCCTTATTTTTATGCTATCATGGAATTTTTAACACAAGATGGAGATCTAAAGCAGTCATATTGACAACTGCAAAGGAGAACACAGAGTAGAAGATCTCCCAGAGAGTCTCTGTAGATTAAGATATGCAGAAAGAAAGCTTTTTGGTGAACTAAGCCCAATCCTCCATACTCCAAGGGCGTAGCTGTCTAGCTGGAATCTCATCTGAACCCACTGAGTTGTGCATCAGTAGTGAAATAGCATGGAAAGTATGCATCATTAATTTTTAAGAGAGCTGCTGTTAGAAGAAAACTATCAGACTTTGTGAAGAGTGTAATAGACCTGTCAGGGCCACATTTTAACGCCACAACATTTTTATTTTCAAGTCTCTGAAGAGTCAGTATCTGTTTAAGTTACAGCAACGCTCATTTACTGTGCAGTTTCACACAGTACCCAGGGGAAATTCGATGCAAAATTTAGCTCCTTCAAATCAGCTGCACATGCCTGCTACTGCATAATCAGGGCAAGTATATTTTCAGAATAATTCAGAATAATAACGCAGCAGCCTTTTAACGTGTTAATTAAAAAAAAAAAAAAGTGTTAGCATAGAGTGGACCAGGTGGGGTTTTTTTGTATTTTTGGGAACTTAGGATAAAATATTTGTTGCAATAACTCACTATTTCATTGAGATATAATATGTTGCACTATCCCTTTCAGATATAAGAATCACATAAGCTCAGAAAGTCTGTAAAAATTTAGAAGCACATAGGATCATTGGATGTGGCGCTTGTTGTTCTGATGAGCTTCTACTCAAACAGACAGGACAGACACATATTTGGAGGCACAGGATATGGGCAGGAATAGAAAGCTGGTATCAAAATTTATAACAGATTCTATGTCATAGTTCCCATCAAGTTCTTTGCACATTGAATCACATCTCCCTTTAATATTAAGCTGGCACTTCTGTTAAAGGTAATTAATCAATAATATTTAATTCTGTGTCTTTTTTTGTCAGCTCCCTCTCCCACAAGTTTATGGTAGCTCCGTCCAAAGGTGCAGCTCTCTGCCTCCATCCAAATGAGGGTCTTCCCACCTCTGCCTCTTGAACTACAATGTGCTTAGAACTACAGTGTGAATAATGCACTTTTGGGAATGCTCTACAGAAAGTATTTAATGGGACTGGCTCTCATTCCTAGTGAGTCATGTTTGGGCCAGTAACAATTTTCATATGGCTTAGGTTTCTCACTCTTGCTTAATGGGAGAGATTGTGGTTAAATGCATTCAGAGTGTCTGAGCCATCTGAGTCTTTTGAAAACAAAATCTAACATAAATTGAATTAAGCTTTATTTTTCCCATTTTGGTCTTTTGAAATTGAGATATTTCATTCATAGCCATACATATTAGATTTCCTTTACTCTTTTTTCTAACATTTATTCTTGGGGGAAAAAATATTTTGACTTAAAACAAAACTCTGAGCATAGGTATTCTGCTTATGTATTTGCTCATGTCTTTTTCAACCTTGGCCTTTCTGCACCAACTTCTATTGCTTCTATCGTGCTTATAATGTGTTGTCTCACAAAGCTGCAAACTCCCGTTTGTAATGATGTTTTGCTGCTCTTTGCTGCTTTTCCTCTTGCTCTGTTCCCTAGTGGGTCACCCATGGCTGCAGTCCCTTGGGTTATCCCTGCTTCAGATTCCTTTGGAGTGTCCCTGCTCCAGGGTCTCTCTGTCCCTGGCAGCATCTCCCTGGCCAGGAGTGTCGGCCCCGCTGAGCAGTACCAGAACCATCATCACTTGCTGGCAAACATCCCTGGGATGGCAGAGCATTCAGGAAAGATGATCCAGCTGCAGCCCTGGTTGGACAGCAAGACCCTCTCCTCTGTCCCTCAGCTTCTCTGCTCATACTTGAACATGGTTCCCTGTTCCTGCACTGGGAGTCAGACATCTGCTGACCCCAGATCTCCCCCACATCAGCAGCAGGGGAAGTGGGTGGCAGGGCACTGCAGCTTGTGCTTGCCCAGTGTTCCCGCACCGGCAGCTGTACCAACAGGTGCCTGCTGTACTCCCGTCCTCAGACTCAACTCTGTGTCAGTTTTGAGCAAGCCAGTGCTTCCTACAGCCCCTTTATACAATGCTGGAAAAGATCTTAACAGGAATGCAAACTCTTTGCTCTAAGGTGCTGATCCTGCTTGGTATCCAAGCCCTGGCCAGCCAGAGGCATCCTGGGATGCCCTGACACCTGTTTCTCCATTTCTCTATCCCAGGCTTGAAGTGTTTATGCAGTTTGGTTGATGATTCTACATAAGTTGCATGGAGATGATTTCCTCCTGGGCCATGGACCAGCTAATTCTGTCTGTAAATACATGCCAGAAATCTATTTCTGAGCAGCCTGGTGAGTCCCAGAAAATTGAACAGCATTAGCTTGTCCCACAAGACTCGCTCTCTCCCACAGTCTTACTCCAGTCTTAGTTTCCTAGNCTTTGGAGTGTCCCTGCTCCAGGGTCTCTCTCCCTGGCAGCATCTCCCTGGCCAGGAGTGTTGGCCCCGCTGAGCAGTACCAGAACCATCATCACTTGCTGGCAAACATCCCTGGGATGGCAGAGCATTCAGGAAAGATGATCCAGCTGCAGCCCTGGTTGGACAGCAAGACCCTCTCCTCTGTCCCTCAGCTTCTCTGCTCATACTTGAACATGGTTCCCTGTTCCTGCACTGGGAGTCAGACATCTGCTGACCCCAGATCTCCCCCACATCAGCAGCAGGGGAAGTGGGTGGCAGGGCACTGCAGCTTGTGTTTGCCCAGTGTTCCCGCACCGGCAGCTGTACCGTACTTACGTCCTCAGACTCAACTCTGTGTCAGTTTTGAGCAAGCCAGTGCTTCCTACAGCCCCTTTATACAATGCTGGAAAAGATCTTAACAGGAATGCAAACTCTTTGCTCTAAGGTGCTGATCCTGCTTGGTATCCAAGCCCTGGCCAGCCAGAGGCATCCTGGGATGCCCTGACACCTGTTTCTCCATTTCTCTATCCCAGGCTTGAAGTGTTTATGCAGTTTGGTTGATGATTCTACATAAGTTGCATGGAGATGATTTCCTCCTGGGCCATGGACCAGCTAATTCTGTCTGTAAATACATGCCAGAAATCTATTTCTGAGCAGCCTGGTGTGTCCCAGAAAATTGAACAGCACTAGCTTGTCCCACAAGACTCACTCTCTCCCACAGTTTTACTCCAGTCTTAGTTTCCTAAACTGTTTTCTTAGTTTCCCAGGCAGAAACCTCTGTCAACAATCAGCATTTTCTTACCCCTGCCTTGGCTTATACAGTTGTATCAGCCTAAGCAGAAAGGAAGGACCAAGAAGTTTTCCAGTTGTTTACTCTTCCATGATTTACTTTGAAGGGACCTTTGAAACAGGCACCTCAAGATTTGTCTTTTAGAGCAGTGGCTTTTCCAGCGTGTGAGGTTGAGGGAATGTGCTACTGATTTCAGATGGATAATGTTCTTCCCCTAACTGCACCACTATCTTTCTCCCAGCTCCTACATCGTTTTATGCCCAATGATCTGTGATCACTGCCAAAAAGTATGTTCCTTCAGTTGTGTATCTGAATATCTGAACACTGATCCTCTAGCATCCTGAGACAGCGTGACATACCAGCAAAACCTCCCCATCTTTGCCAGGGCCAGGCTGACAAAGAAGCCATCTGACAAGAAGTTTCGTGATGGCTGTGCTGACTCCACAGCTTGGTTCCCATTAGGCACTGCCAGAACTGCACAATGAATACGTGTATGGAGGGCACAAAGTGTAAAAAAACACAGAGGAGGTGGATCTATAGCTGACACTGATCACTAGCCCTTGCAAGCAGCCAGCCTTCCATATGTAAGATTTGGCCCCAAACTATTCTTAGTATGTGGGGAGTTCATTCTACTGCTTAGAGTTTGTGATTAAATGGAGAAGTTAGTTCTCATGCCCCTTTGTCTCCCATTCATCAGCATGGCTGTGTCAAAACTAAAATAAATTACCTTAGAAAGAAGAATTTTATATTGCAAAAATACTCTTTACAGTATGTATGGGAAGCATGCGAATATTTTTGAAATATGATCAAAACAAAACCCAGATGACTCTGAGACGCTGAAGTAACATTATCTTTCCTTTATTCAACCCAAGCAGAATTTAAATCTGCTGCAGGCAGTCTTTAGAAATAGCACTTAATGCAATGCCAGAGCATTCAACAGAAAAGGTGCAACACATCAATGTATGTGGATTGTCCTTGATTTCCCTTAGCTCTGTGAAAAAGCATAATTGGACAACTGCACTAATGGTAATTGTGTAATTTATTCATTCACAATGACTCGTTAAAAGCAGTGTTGTTCTTCTGTGGTGGAGAACGACAAGAAGTTAGACCTTGTCTCAATTATTAAAATAATTCTTGGATTGTTTGTCTTTGAAACTTGGATTAGAAAGATTATAGAAAGTTTTTAGAGTAGTTTTTTGCAAGTAGTTTGGGATTTTTTTTTAAATATTTTTATTTTTCTTGCCCTTGCCCCTACGCTCTCAGCCTGATCTTACATCTCCGTGGGTGTTGAGTTTGGTGGATTGTCTCAGGTTTTCTCTATATGCTTATGTTACCACCCTTCCAAACCTAGTCTGTAAATAGAAGACTGACAGACCCACCTCAGCACAGTGACAGAGGGGGTAGCAGTTCTTGAATCCGAGGGGACTGTGTAGCAGAAATGTATCAACCAAAGCAGTAGAACATTAGAATTGAGAGTAAAACTTGCATTGGTATCAAGAGATGCAGAGTCAGATTTTTTCTTCTCTCGGCTGTATGTTTAACATTTTTGACCAACTTCTATTTCTTCTGGGTATCTGAGCCCTCAGGTTTTCTGATCATCCCGATTACAGGGTAGAGTTGTCAGAGAAGAAACAACTTTCTAACGAAAAGACACCTATTGAATGCTATAGCATGGGTCTTTAAGGTTTTTTGTTAAAGATAGGTGAAGATTTGAGTTTTATTTCATTCTCTTTAGTCAGCCAAGACTGTCATCTGGAATTTTTTTTGAGTTTTCAGGACTATTCTGGCCTACTTCTTAGGCAATGGATTTCTCTAACTTCATAAACAGACATTTAAGATAGACAAGAATGCAGATTTTCATTATACAAAGCAGACGAGCAAATACATAGGTTTGATTTTTTTTTATTATTTTGCCAATTCTGAATAATACCTGCCTCAAGAAATGTTAAAATAAAACCATATGCTTATATAGCACTCAGTGCCTTTTAAAATGCTATATAAAACACTAATTCACCATGGGCTTTTTTATTTCAATTCATTCATATAGATATGCAAAGAGATTTTTAATTAAAAATGCCATTTTAATTAAAAATGCAGCAAACACCATTGGTGCACAGCATTTTGCTTGAGTGGATGTAGCGTCCCAGTGACTGACCCGGACTTACTTGACACTGTCTTACTTCATGAGAAAGACATTGGAAGAATAGGTGGCTGGAAGCCAACATCAAGCAGACTTAATTGAGAAACAAGTGAGAGTGATTAGTCACTGGAACAAACCAGGAAGAGAAGTGGAGGGCTTTCCACGTCTGGATGTCTTCAAATCAACAATCAAATCTCACATGGAAGAAATGAGTAATCAAACAAACATTTTTGGGGCCTTAACAAAGAGTAGCTATGTGAAAGCCTGTGATCTACAGAAGATTATAATATTTAACAATTCCTTCTGGGTTTAATTCTGAGTTTGGGGCAAATTAAAATACTGATAACATGAATGTGACTTTCTGAACCCTGAATTCCCTTGCAGATCTTTTTCTCCAAGTCTGCAAAAACTCCAAACGTCCAGCTATTGAGTGAGTATGAAAATTATTTTGGGAAAGCCCAGTTTTGAAAAATTGCCAAGAAAATCATGGGCCCTCATGCTACAGTAGACATCTGTGGGTGAAATATTCTCACAGCAGAGAGAAGATGTTTTTATCCCAATGGGCCATCGAGGCGCCTGACCAAGAGATGGTCTGCTCGACTCTGGCCCCTTGGTGACCCCAAATGTCAGACTGAGATAATTCTATGACTCAGCAAGTTGTTCTAGATGGCTATCAAATGCAAATGCTGCCAGGATTTTATTGTCTTCATGCTTGACTAGTCCAAGGACAGAAAAATGGATTGAGCAAATTGACTTGTAAGTCATCACCAGTTCTCCCAATCACATTTTCCATCTAAGCATTGATTCGTGTGATAAAGCCTTTTATCATTGGATAAACCTGAGCTGTCAGGAGTTAAGGTACAAGAACAGGTTATAATGTGGGAAACAAGTCATTATAAGCACTGCTTGGAATGGGCTACAGCAAGCACAGGGAGCACATATAACCCACTGCAATCATCCCTCTGTGACAATAACTGAGAGCAAGCATAAAATCAGTATTTAAAATGCCCACATGTACCGTGGCACATCTTTTATCCATATGTAGCAAATTAATAGTAATTAGAGGAGGAAGAATTCAGTAGCTTTTCCTTCTGCAGTAAATTATCATCTGTGAGATATCAGAAGAGTTTCAGCTCTTTCAACACATTTTTGTACTATTTCTCTTGCAAAATAAGCAGATACATGTTTTAGTTTCAGACTAGCACTCTAGGCAGTGGGGTTTTTTTCAAAATTAGAAAGAAAATTTGATTCCTTTGCTGAGTGGATTCCTGTGATCTAAAGGGCCTGTTATCAGTATGCAGCTGCTTCCTTCAAATCACAACTTCTGAAACACTTTTTCAAGTATTCCTGAAATAGAATATTTCATGCGGAAATAAATGAGTTTGTGAAACCCTTTTAATTACTTTACTTCGGTAAAAAGATTAAGATCTAAGTCTCTCTCGTTCCTTATCCATGCTGTAACTTAAAGGAATATAAAAGAGATTAATCACTTTCACACCAAATACAAAGTCTATTTTTTTCCTTTCCCCCACACAATCTGAAAGCCATCAAATTCTCCCACCCACGTACTGTGCGTATGAATTGAACATTGTCAAGTACAAATTAAAGATCTGATCTAGCAATTGCTTCTGAGCGCAGCCTTACAGAGAGAGCTCTGCTGGCTGCGCTGGGGAAACCACAGGCTCGATTCAAAGCCTGCAGAGCACTTCCCTAGTACATTGGGGATAAGGCATCTCAGAGGAATAAAAAGGTTCTGAATCTGTAAATATGGCCCATATCTAACTCTAGCTCTCAAAAAAAATGTTACTGACTCAGTTTTAGAAAATTTTAATGTCCTTTAACAATAAAATGGCCTGATGAGTTTTTGGAGGGGAGGATGTACTTGTCTTGAGGGGCCATCTTTTAATTAGGTTGGTGGGAAACTAGCTATCAAGTTTTGAGTTCATATGATTTCGCAGTGCCATTTGCTCCCAGGGAACATACTAAGCCTCCTGCCCTGCTCACAAGGAAGCTGGACATTGGGAATAAATTAAGGAAAAAAGGCTTATATGTAGTCTGAGCTACAGCTGGTGATTGCCACATCACACACTGCAGAGCCATGACAACCTTGATTGCAGTTTGGTTTGCTGTAAT
This sequence comes from Calyptomena viridis, assembly GCA_013390005.1. Lineage (NCBI taxonomy): Eukaryota > Metazoa > Chordata > Aves > Passeriformes > Eurylaimidae > Calyptomena > Calyptomena viridis. The sequence goes on along the minus strand of WEIV01014429.1, from coordinate 138,486 downwards.
TAGCACTTTGTATTTGTACTATGCATTTTAAATCAGGTTCATGTCAATGCATCAGATATCAAGAATGAGCAGCAGAGAGTTTTACAAAGACTTATTCAAAGCTATCTGATCTTTAATGTGTGTGATTAGTTGCAACCAAAATTACAGTAATCAAAATAAAATTATATACAAAACAGAATAGGAAGCTTTTACATAAGAATGGGACAAAGGATACAACAAATGCCAAATTGATTTCTAATGCTGGTTCAAATAAAAATGTTTATAGAAATTGCTTATGCTTTGATCTCAGTACTGAAAAATGTGAAAATTTTGTTTATTAAAAAAATACTTTAAAGCTATTAAACTCTCTGTTAATGGAGGGATTGCACGTATTTGTAAATGCCCTAAAGAGCAACACTAAAATTGGGAGTTTGTTTTATGCAGCATGGTGAAGTCATTCATAGCCACAGAGAAATCCCAAAAGTTATGGAGAGTTCTTTATCTGAAAGTGCCATTTTGCTCAAAGTCTCCAGTTCCCAAATGGTGAGTCTGTTCTCTGAAAATCATTATTTGAGTTGGGACTTCTACAGTGTCAGTTTTGCAAAAGGGTTTTGGAAACTGTTGGGTGATGTTATTTGAAGGAGCTCACAAATTAGGGCAATTCCTAGGTATGAAAATTTGGGCATTTTGCAGGACTGCTTCCTTTTTTCGAGCAGACACAGAACAACAGATTCTAGACATTAAGCCTAGGAGGTAACTTGGGAAAAAAAATCCACTAGTTCAGTGCCATTTTCATATTCCCGTGGATATTTCTCCAGGCAGATACTATTTTTTTTCCAAATATTTGCTTTGATTAATTGGTATTTCTCAGTCTTTAAAAAGTTGCCAAAAACATTCCCAAGCAGCTGGCTGAGGAGTTTTTACACTAGAAATAATACTTAAGTACCCTTGAATCCGATCTTAGGAAGCACTGCACTTCTCTAGAGCAATTTCTCCTCAGAGTCTTCTGTAGTTTCTGATTGACTGTTTTCTGTTTTCTCTGGCTTTGCTCCACACCTTGGAGTAATTTCTGTCACCAGCCCACTTGGTGGCTTCACTGTGAACAGATTTCCTGCTAAGTTTCAGATTTTTCCTGTATCTCTTAGGCGTTCTGGGTTTCTTAATGGAAATAGTCTGTGATTCAACTAATAGGAAAAAGGGCTTCTGTTCCCTGTGTTCTGTGCTATTCTGTATTTGAAGTTTATTCACCTGTTTCTCCATTCATGCCCATTGCATATGTGTTCCAACACATTCCATCACCAGCTGTTTTCTGGAACATTGCCAAGTGCCATCTCACGTTTACAGCCTGCAATGGAAAGGAAATGAGTTTGCACTAATCCTACTCCTGACCCCAGGGAGGCTGCCGTGGGTGCCTGAGCTACCCTATCTACCTTACCTCCAGTCTCTACAGCTCTAGTGGAGGCTTTGCTGCAATCCCTCTTCCTCCCTTCTGAAAGGAGTGAAGGAGAGAGGCGCAGACATCTCCATGGAGATACCCAACACTTGATTTCTTTCCAGTGCTGCAGACCACAGAGATGGTTGGTGCTTCAGAGCCGCCAGCACCAACACCAGCTTAGGTTTCTGCGTGCTTTACTGGGCAGGCCCAGGGTGGCAATGCAAGGCATGCTTTGGGATGAAAACGCTATCCCAAAGCTCAAGAGTTTGTTCTTACCTTTCCTCCAAACATCTTGTGACCTTCAGCATGTCAGTTCAGGCCAGGCCTTAAAGATAATTGTTCTGGGACATGTAAATACCTAGCTGGAGTATCTACCTGCAATGTACCTAACTCCCTATGACTTGTAATAATCCAAATAACCGTGTAATTGATGAGTCCTTTCTATGTGTAAATGTTATTATGAATGAGAGCTGTTTCAAATACCTGGAAACAACAGTAGCAAAGCTCTAAGATAAATGCAAGGATAACTGCATTGTTTGTGGAGTTCTCTGTGTCCTGTGGGCTGTAACAGCCATAGGCAGTTCAAGCATGGGGATATACTAAAATGTGGAATAAAAAAATCAAAATCAATATATTACCTCCATGGAATTTAGATGTAAGGTGTTTGTTGCATTGTTTAGAACTTGGCTGGGAACTTGTTTACCAGGGTAGCCCAGGGCATAACACAGCTAACCTCTTGTTATGTAGGTACAGATTCAACTGTGGTGGTGAAGGGGGTCCACTGCGTTGGCCCCTGGGATGCAGGTGACACAGAAATGACCCTGTGTTTATAAGAATTGAGCATGCACAAACTGGCAACGTAGGCCATGGGAATGAGGTTTTAAAACACTAAGGATTGATTAATGCTTGAAATGTGTATTTTTTTTTAGGCTGTTTTTATTTTGATTTTTAAGGAAGGCCAAACCCTCCAAAATTTTGCTGCTAGATGTCACCTGCATATTTCTGATTAATAAAAATGAATTTACTTCTCTGCCCTGAGGAAACAAGTAATAAATATGAGGTAGTGCATAACAAATGCTTATCTTGGAGCAAAACTTGACTGTGTAATTTCACTTGCAACACTAGACGAGATGTTAGTCTGTCACTAAAATTACGCCAGATTGCAGCCAGTGAGGATCTGACTGCTAATTTTTCTCTCCCAGTTATCTGTACTGTTTACAAAGAAGTTTTCTTTAATGAAAATTCCTTTAACATTATCCTCTTTCACTCCCATTAGCCAAGAAGGTTCCATTTATTTTATTAAAAAAATCATTTTTCAAATAAAACTATTCTGACATTGTCTTGTTTTGATGATGAGAAAATCTCTGAATAATGCGAGAGGAATAAAAACGTGCTGCCCTTTTTTTCCCCATAAGGAACATATTGTTAAAGATACTTATCAGTTCCACCGTAACAGTTTCTGTGAGAGCATTTGTGGCTTTCCTGATAGCAGAGCTGTTAGACAACTATTTTGTCTGACTTGGAGTTGCTCTCTGACATGTCCCATTTGATAACTGATTGTGACTGCACAGCCAGCTGAAAATGTTCAGCGCCAGCTCCTCAGACTGTGTAAAAATCCCTGCCTCCATTAAATTCACTGGAGATGTGTCTATTTACACCAGCTGGCACTGTGTGAAATGTAGCTATTGTCCATGGAGGGAAGAGGATATGAAATGTCGGAGGGGCAGCCACTGACAAATGGATTATATTTGACAACAAAAGAGTGGAATGAAATCTCCATTACTTTTTTCAGTGCTGCTATTAAATTCTGTTCCACTAACTAACTAATGCCACTAACAAATTTTTTTCTTCCTACAAGCAGCAGGCTTGTATTGGCACAGATCAAAATTTATAAAGTGCTAATAATTTCTGAGGGCCCTTGTAAGGAAAGTCTTAATTCTCAGGTATTTACATGTTACAACAAAATTACACCAAAGATCCTCAGTTATCCATCTCGAAGGTTAAAAAGTCAAAATGCTGCTGTCACTGGTAACAAAACTGCTTGTAGGAGAATTCCTGGGAAGATTGTACACCTGCTGAAGAGAGTTTGATAGGCTTCTGTGCTGTGACCACACCGTGTTCTGGTTCAAGACAATAAAGCCCCAGGGCACCCTAAAGATACAGCAATTCAAGCCAGTGATTTCCAGCTTCTGATTTGGTGGATGACAACATCCCTAATTCTCAGTAACAAGCCTTTTCTCACTCTCTGAGTCCACTGATTCAGAGGAGCTGGTTTTGTTTTCTTTTTTAGCAGACGCCATTCTCTGTTTCCTCTGCCACAGAGCAAAGAACAAATTAATGACTAGAAACCAAGGGAGTGTATTACCATTTCTCTGCAAATGTGGTAAGGTATGACAAGGTATAGTTAACCTTTATCCGTTCTAGCATTCTAATGAACTATCTCTATGTTTTTTGGCAGTCCAGGCTGACCTCTCACTACAGTGAGAAGCGTCTGTGGCTACAGTCAGCCAGATGCCATTACAGCTTCAAGCAGAGGAGGAATCCCAACCTGCCTGAGCTTGCTCCTACATAGAGACTCACGGGATGTATTCAGTCCTCTCCTTTGCCTGATATGGATCAGATTTATGAACAATTAGTGTTTTTGCAGCATTGCAAGGGGTCAATTTCAAGGTCTCCAGCACTGTTTTATTAATGAAAGCCTAAATGCTGGAAAACTGCTAATTAGGAGATCTTAACAGCCTTTGACTTAATCTTCAGATCTGTTGTAGGTTATGTATGAGAGACTATGGTTTTCATACCATTATAAATTAATGAGGAGTATGTTATTAGTGACAATGAACTCTTTGTGGTTTATGGTTTTCTGAAGAATATTTTTTAAAAGACTTTGTGCTCTTAGGGCAATTTATGTTGGTACAAGAGTGCCTATAAACTGCAGGTGTCTCATTAAATTCTGCTGGTGATTAGAAGAAGCAGCCATGTGCAGAGATCTTCATCAGGGGCTCCGTGATTTGTGTTGTCATGCTCATTTTTTCCCTAATAGCTACACATTACTTAGCATTGATGCTCAGCTGTTGTGAGCAGAACTCTGCAAAAATAGTTGGTTTCCATTCAGAAGCGAGTGGCATTGAGCCAGCTATTGATTTATAGACTGACACATACCCCTTTATAATGACTGTGAGAACGTTTGCTACTTATCTGTTACCTTTCTCTAAAAGTACATTAAAAATAATTTTCCACTTGATAAAAGAAAGCATGCAGTGTGATATTTTTATTGGTTATTTTCATAGGGAGCTCTGCAAAAGGCTGCTTTATACAATTGCACTGAAGAGAGAGAGGGATTGGGGAAGTTTGTCGGTATTCCCAGTTCTGGTTAAATGGTTTGGCTTGAAGGCAAGATGGATACGTGCCCACTTCTTCCCAGCATCGACATGTGTTTGAAAACAGCAACTTTGCATAATGTTTAAAAAAAAAAAAAAACTAAACACAACCCTTTTGTATCTGCCACATATACTGCTTCTTTGGGGAAAAAAAGCAATCATATTCAAGCTTTTAAAAATAGTGATACATTATTTAGAATTGTGCTATGTCTTATTCATCTGAAAAACTAAAAGACATTTATTTTTGTATTTCTACAGAATTTATTTTATAATTCTCTGCTAGTTACATGACAGCTTCTTTTTAAAATCTTTATACCTCTATTTGGCTGGTCTCTTTTTGTCCTTAATCTTGCAGCCATGCCTAAGGTAAAGGAGGAGCACTGGGGTTTTGTCACCACTTAGGTTCTGTTTGGGAGGGAGAATCTAAGTCATACCACAATGTACACCAAACTATTGGGATTGACTTTTTTTTTTCTCATGTTGAGGTCTTGCAGTGGACATAGATTATACTGAAATCCATTCTGAAAGTCTTTTACATGAATGTAAACTCAGGCATCATTTTTTACCCTGATCCTGTCCAGCACCTGGCACAGTGAGATCCTTGTCCAGTTAGCCCAGTAGACATGATAAAATGTTTAAACCATGATCATATTATCCCCAAAGTTCAGATGGAAATTAACTTTTGGGATCCAAGAATTTTGAGAGGATTCATAGTGTTGGCAATGCAACTCTGCCATTCCTCGGCATCCACAAATCTCATTTTCCCTATTCCTCAGCTTCCTCAGCACCTGAGTTGGCATTGGCTAGGGCAGAGTGTGAAATCTGTGCATTAGCTAAGAGTAGGAGATGCCTGCGAACAACTGGATGGGGCATTTGTTGGACGGCAACCACACACATGCATTTTTCTTTTTCATATGAGTAACAGCCACAGTTACAAGAAACATTTGGGTATTTGAGGTGATAGTAGTTTAAAAATCCCATTATGCTTTTCTGATTTTAAAACTGTGGTTGGCATTTTTGAAAGGCTCCATGTTGGCACTCAGACATGGAGGCCACCTAGTCCATCTTCTTGCTCACAGATGGTCCAATTAGACTGGATTTCTTAGGGTCTTGTCCTGTCAACCTTGAATAACAGGGACAGAGATTTCACAACCTCTCTGGAACTCTGTTGCGATGCTTGACCTTTTTCACAGTATAAAACTTTTTCTTAACTCTGAATTGGAATTCCCTGTGTTCCAACTTGTGCCTGTTGTCTCTTGTCCTGTCATCAGGCACTTCTGAGGAGAGTTTGGCTTCATCTTCTGTACTCGCTCCCATTACTGTATGCAACAGTCACTGCTTAAGGCTAAACAAACCCAGTCCTCTCAGTCTCTTCTCATAATATTCTTCCCTGTTCTTATGCAAGAGAGAGGATGGCGGGAGGTGGGGAGAGTTATAGAGGTTGCTTCCTCTAATGAAAAGACACTGTCATCTTCTGCGTTTAATAGCAAGCACTTCATAGTACCAGAAGTGTCCACAGAGATCCATTCAAGCCCCCTTTAAAAGCCCATACCTATTGATTTGGCATTGCTCCAGCTCTGCTCTGTGCTCCAGCATCTTTACAGCTTGAGAATACACTCTCAGAGCAGCTAGTTTAAATATTTATAGCCATGTAGTTGCACACTCCGACTACCAGACTTTTATCCAAATGCCCAGGCAGGTGTTATGCCTGCATTTAAATCCCTCTTGCTTACAGAGATGGTATTTAACCTGGCTGACAGCTTTGTGAACTCTTGGACTATAAACTAGACACAGCCTTGCTGTGCTTTGCTGTCTATAATATGAAAAGATGAAGCCCAACAAATTCTCTCTTTTCCTTTACACTTTCCAAAAAGATCGCCTTATTTTGTACAGATCATTCAGACCATTCTTATCCATTTCCCACATGGAAAAGCAGATCGTATTAAATTCACCTCTATAATCATTTTGCAGTAGTCTATGTTATGAGAGTAGGACTTTCTCAGCAAAGTTCATGTGAAGGCTGTCAAAATCCTGGATCTGTGGGAGGGGGTGAAATCAACAGATGAGGAATCTCCATGGTGCCATATTTGTTTTGTGTTCTTATGTGGAAGGATAGCAATGGGCTGTGCCATGGTCCTTGAGGAGCATCCCTGGATTGCATCCAATTGGGTGCAGCCATGTATTGCCCTTTCCACAGAGAAAGCTAGGGAAAGGAAGAAAGTGCCAGGTTATGGTTAAATGTCATATTCTCACATTTATTAAATGAGCTTATCATATTACTCCTACCTCTGCCCATTTAAAATGTGAGGAGCCCCTGCTCTCCTGCTGACATGAATCAAGAGCACACACTAAAATGCCAGTGAATTATACTGGTGTAAATCCAGCTTGAGCCTTAAAACATGCTAGTATCACATGTGACTTCATATTTAAGGGAAAATGAATTCAAAATGAATGAGGTGGGACTGAAGATCTGTCCCTGCAGAGTCCATTTGCAGGCCTTTCAGTAGAGCTTATCACTGTTCTGTCTGGCTCTTGGCTTAATTTCTTCACTTTTGAAAGATATCTACTGAAATGGCAATGGAAATTCATGCCGTATACTTGCATTATCTAATGCCTTTTCAGTGATATTGCTTTGGCTAATGTAATGCTGTTTATCCAATATTTTCTAAGAGTTGGAGACTAGAATCTGATCCAAAAAATGTAACTCTTTAATCACTTAAGAAAGCTCAGTGAAATCAGTGGGTAAAAATGAAGAATTTGATTAAATATTCTGCTAATTTTTCATTATTTCTGTACGCTGTGTGGTGCCTGTTCGTGTTGCTAATTACTCTTGCATTTCCCTAATTTATATGGAATATGAAAAATAAAACCCCAGGCATTTGTGGTCTCTCCTCTGAGCATTTGTTACATGAAGCTACAGTTCAACAGACGCATGAGTATTTGTGTGCACACACACTGCCTTTACTTCACAAACAATAGAATATGATGGCTGAAAGAAAGACTATGGACATAAGTTTGCAAGAATTGGTTTGCGCTCCTTTATGTTTTGGGCCAGACGTACAGTTTTGCCAAGAGTGGGGTGCAGGTTGAACCCATATGAATGAACATTTGAACATAGGTTTGGCAAAGCACTTACTCATGCATATGTGATCTAAAATGAGATAGGCTAATAATGGTATTATTACTTTAAAAGAGAAAATCTTAACACTGGAGTAACTACTTGGATATTTTTTTAGTTATTTTTAGACATATGAGGCCATTAAATGGGCCCTGGTTCACACAATAAATATTTGGCTACTGATAACTCCCTGCAAGATTAGAACGGTGCTTAACAACCCTTGAACAAGAGAAAAAATTAAAACTGCCTTTTTCCAGCTATTCACTTTCTCAGGAAAATGGAAAGAATCAATTTCTTAAGGACAAAGATACAACCTGAAATGTCTGACATAGAAACAGGAAAGAAGTAGTTGACATAACTCTAAAATTTGGAGTAGTAAACACATGGTGCTTTATTAATTTTCTGTTGAATGGGAAAGAAGCAGAGAGAGGGCTTTGAATTATGCAGATACAAACAAATACTAATTCATAAATGTACATGGGATATTGGTTGAAACACCTATTTTTTTCAGTTACCTACATTTAGCTAGAGAACCTCCTCTTTAGAAATCAAAATTACCTTTGCTCTTTTCCGCAGGTTTGCAGGTTGTACCTTTAAGAGAATGAACCCATCCTGAACTCGATGCAGTTTGCTCTTTTCCTGCTTTAACATGAATCTTGGAGAGATTATAACCAATTTAAGCAGGATGGGAGATTTTGTTTCTAACTAGCTAGAAGCAAACCACTAAGGAACCAGCAAGGAAAAATGAGAGGTATTCACAATAGTCTCCAGCTTGGATTACATGTATCTTGAAAGCACTAGCAGCAGATGCTTGTGGAAGTGATTATGCACTGGATCATATGCACATCCTTCTGGCTGCTGACATGACTTAGGCACATTTTGTAGTGTAGGAAACAGCCCCTCCAGTTTACAGGAAAAGGAGCTCAAGGTATACTGCAGAAGGCACCAAGAATCACAGCATTCAAAAGAGCTCAGCAATAACTCTACTGCTTCGGGGATCCTGCAGGATCAAAACTTTAAGTAAACCACAGGATTATGGAGTGTAGCCTTTCAGGGATTTCAACATTTTGCCATGCTTTAATTTATAGACATAATAACACTTTTAGTGAGAAAAGCACTATTTCCTCTTTTTTTTTTTTTTGGCCAACATAGGCTGTTACTAATTAAGGCACTTTCCTGCATTTATGCAAAGAGTAGTTCTAAAAGCTTTTGCTAGGTTATCTTATTCTGTGTAGCCTTTAGGCTGCAGAGGTTATCACACAGCTCTGCAATCTGCTTGATCCTTACACACATACAGCAAGGGCTTTGGAGGTGCCTGCACTATATCCACTGTGCTACTCCTCTTTTTTATTTTAAAGAACTACAATAGAAGTGTTTGTGGGATTTTTTTTTCCTATCAGTTTATTGACATTCTCTGATTTTTCAGTAGGAGCTCTCTTATTAACTTTGGTTCCAAGTTCAGTTGTTCTGGATTTTCACTCTTCCAAGCAACTCATTCTTTCCCTCTTGAAGTGTTGCTGCTTTTTTCTGCTACTGAAAGCCCATTAGTCTTTCTCCTAATTTCATCGAGGATCCAGGAAAGTGGCATCATCTGAAGCTCCTGCAGAGTGACTCTCTTACTGCTTGGACTCACTATGTGTCAGTCCCGACACAGAGATTTTGTTGTTCATCTGTTCTAGGCTTGCAAGAGCATCTGCCAAGATGGCTAATCTGATTGTATGCTTCCACTGATACTGGTTATGGGTTTATTTTTATTGGTTTGTCTTATAGTTGGTTGTCCGGATGCATAAACTCATATTGCAACCACAAGGCTGCCATGTTACAGCCTGATATAAAAAGCTGCAATTTATCGCCTTTCTGCCCATTAAATAAGACAATGTCATCTGCTGAAAGACAGGCAACCTGGTATGTGGCTTCTTTAACCCTTTTTTTCTTTTAACAACATGAAAATAAATAGGGCAAATTGGGTGTACACTTTACATAACAAAGGAAACAAAAAAATCAGAGAAGAGTCCCTAATTCCTTCAAGTTTCTGATCCCATTTTTCACCTTCAGGAAATGTTTTGTTCCATCGATGTTTCTAATTGAAAGAAAACAAACCCTTCCCTCTCTTCTCTCCCAGTCCCAAGTATCTGTTGTTATCTCTAGTGGTGTCTCCAGCAAAGTCTCTGAATGCTCTCAGTGAAGGGGGCATCTGGGAACTCACATTAGGGAGTAGTAGTGTTTATAAGAAAATCCCTACCTATAGCAATGACCTGCTTTTCTGGGTTAGTTACCACTAAGTCAACCTCAAAACACAAGAGTAACTACATAAATCCTTTGGGGCAAAGGAGTTTTGCTCTCGTTTACATCACCTTGGTGCAGGACTATTGCTTCCAGATGGTTTTTTTTGCAGAGCATAAAATGCCCATTGCAGAAAATCAAGAAGTAGTTCTGTGAAAATCTAGAGCAAAGAGTTGAATTTATTTTTCCCAAAGATTTCCTAAAGGTGAAGTAGACCTCAAACTGGACTCAACTCTTGTAGAATGTGGGAGCAGACAGTGATTATTGCAGAGTTGAAGCACATGCTGCTAACTGAGATGCAAAGAAGGAATAAACAATGACTTGATGCCATTCCTGTTTCACAGAGAGCCATAAATATGGGTAGAAAGTTGCTGAGTAAGGCACTAGTGCAGCAAGTGGTAGAAATTAATTAAGAGGTAATGCCACTTTTATAGGGCAAAAAGGATTTGGGAATAGACCAAGCAAAGAGATGGGTCTAAGATCAATTGAATGGGAACAGACATCTAGGACTAAAGTGACCATTCCCAGTGCAACCAAATCCTATCAGTGAATATATACAAGTCATCTTTTATACGGAAGGGATGAACAGTGGGAAGAATCTTATGTAGTCTGTGACTTGGCAAACCTATGGTGAACTAGCTACCAAATGTACTCTGGAGACACATGAAAGAGAGAAAAACCAAGCAGAAAGCATTGCAGCCCAAATTAACAGCCAGCCAGTATGCAAAAATGATGTGGCAGCAAAGGTGCCTTCAAAGACTGTGGAACTCCTCTTTTCTGGATCAGACTACTGGGGCTACGTGGAAGAGTCTCTGCAAAAATTTGAGTTTTCATAGATTTTCTCATCTGAATTGGGATGCAAAGTAAGCATCAGAAAATTCTGAAGATACTAGCAAGCTTCACTGTGTAGACCAGACGAAGCACTAATTTTAAAATTGTAAGTAATTTCAATCTTTGTGTTTTTGCTTTTAAAAAAAACTTTTTCAGTATGAATCAACTAAAATTGAGAATAAAACTCACAATCCTTTCCAGATAGTGACAAAACTGACCATGATAAACATTTTCAAAATTGCCTTAAAAGGATGTTAAATTTGGATTTTAAAAAGATATTCTTGTAAAGCGAGGTATAATTTTAGGCAACTTTTTATTTTCTGACTAGGAATGCTTCACTGCAGAATTTCCCAGCTCCCACTTCTGGCTGTTGTATTGCAACAAATGGTGTTGGCAGCCTGGGTTCAACAGCACACAGGGCTCTCACTCAAAACCCATCTGATCTGACTGTGCCCTCTGCAGTACAGACCAGAAGGGTGTCTCTTCATGCCAGGGCTATTTTTAGTGGGCAGCGCTGCCAAGGCAGTATGAAACGAGCTTCAACAGAAGGGAGCACCAGGCGTGGTTCTTCTTACCAAACAACTGTATAGATTTTTCCATTAAAAATATAGACATTTCCATAAAAAAACATGGTTCTAAAACCATACAGGCTCCAATGGTTGCAGTTTCCACTTGCCTCCTTAAGGTAAATGGCAACTGAACAAGTGTCTTAATTTTCTCTTCTTTCTCCCTCCTTTCTTTCTTTTCTATCGTCCAGGGAGATAAAGGCACAACTACACTTTATTGCTGTTTGGGTAATCAGTACCTGGTCTAATTAAATTGTGATACTCATTTGATTCACTGCTAGTATTTCCCTCCTCCATCTCCCACGATTTAGTGACTCCACAAAGTACGTGAGGGGCTGTAAAAAATCAAGCCCTGTGTCCACACAGCCTGTCAGATTCTCCTTGTCTGTCCACTCACTGGTGAAGGTGTGTACCAAACCCAGCTGGAGCTGGCTGCATCAGTGATACACAATCTCACAACCCAGCCAATTAGAAATAACACATTTGTGTCACTTTTGGGAGGTTTCTGAGGATTATTCTCTGTATCCTGAAATAAAGTGAAACTTAATGTCCTGGGAAAGTCTGGTGTGGGGGAATGAGGTCCCTGCCAGGTGGAGGTGGCTGCAGCCAGGCCCTGAGGGTGTCAGAGAAATCTGTCAAAGGCAGCTTCCCTGCCTAAATCATGCCAAGGAGAAGGGCCTTCTGACTAGACTGACATTCCACCAGCACTTGGCTGCCACCAGTTTTCATTTCACTGTGTTTTTTTCTACCCATTTTAAAAGTGGAACATCCCATCCAACATAAATCTATCCTCAGATGCACACATGAAAATGGGAAGGGGAGCCATGCCGTGAGGGAGCATAACACTGCCAAGCACTGAGTGTCTGTGTGATGCTTGTTTTTCCCTGAAGGTACCCTCCAAGCTTGGGAAATAAGCGTGCAATGATGTATAAGATCTTCAGGTTCCCTAGCAATGCTTGGGATACAGACTGAGTCATTCCTGGGCTAGCAAGGATCAGTGCCATCAGCAGGGAGGTTGTGTGGGGAACACATGGACCCTGATCACAGCAGCAGGCTCCGTAGCATCATTTGCACAATTTGAGATCTCTGTGCCTTCCCTTGCCAGGGGATCCCATGGATTTGCATATATAAGATAAGGGAGAGTTATATATCCTTGTGTCTAAGAAGGGGGGATTTTGTTGTAAGGGGGTCACAAGAGCACAAACAAAAACTCGCAATAACACAATCACAGGACTTGGAGATAAAAGGTTACCTCAACGCAGCATCATCAACGTAACTGCATGTACATAATTCCTGACAGGCATTCACTGTTGCCTGTAGTTAGAAATCAGAGTTTGTGAAATCTGAAGTTTTCTCAGATGCCATATCTACACTCTTCCTTTCTATCAAAAACACCATAACAGAAGTCTAATGTGATTTTTTCCTTGCTACAATTTAAACTCATTGCTGGTCATATCCACCAAGGAAATCCAAACAGAGCAGTTCTATCCTATTCTCTTTTTATCAGCTTCTTTCTCTTTGTGAAGAGAGTTACTGTGTTTATCTTCAGTCTCTTCTTCCTCAGACTGAATGCCACTTTATTCAATCTTACATCATAAATCATGTTTTCACAAGGAGGCCATATTGGTTACTTCTTTTTTTTTCTATTTCTCCTTCCTCTTTTTCCTTGTCTTCTCTCTACCTGATACTTTATCTGTCACCAAACCTTTACCATAATCTGATTCTACCCTTAATTGTTTTCTCTACCAATTTCATTACTTTGTAATTGGGCTAGTTCTAGAAATGGGAATTTGTGTTTCTTCTTGTTCTGCTTTGCCTTCCTGCTTTTAGAGAGGATGATCTTAAAGTATTGAAACATTCTCCTCCCTGTGTAGAGAAGAAGAGTGGATTGAGCACAACTTTACCCGTCAGGAAATCCTCAACTGTAGCTCTGGTTTAACAGCAGCTTGTCTAGCACCAGGCAAGGCAGCTGACCTTGCTCTTGCTATGAGCTTCTTGAAGGCTTGCACGATTTTTAAAAATATGGTAATTTATTGTAAGAAATATAAAATAGACCTATCATTAGTCTGAAAATTTGAGCTAGTTTTTAACAGGCCAAGGTCTCCTAATCAGCTCCCATTTTTCTGGTCACGAGCAGACTTTAACATCACTTTTAAAAACTACTCCAGAAATTGAAAGTTTATGTATAATTAGTGCCCGTAGGTTTCATGGCTGTCGTAAGGCTGAGGGATATAAAGATAAAACAGACTAAGTGTTGTTATGTGTCTCACATCCATAAATCAGTATTTTCAGTCTTAACACTGAAGAGTCCTTCTGAGCTGAGGGCTGTCATAGGCTGCTGGGTTTTCTGTTTGTGGAGTTTTTAATGTCCTCATGACAAAACCAGCTAATGGGTACTTTGCCTAGTATTGGGCCTAAGCACATGCAATGTCTTCTGAACCTGTGTGTTAGATTCTTCAGCCACAGCTATGCACATTTGAAAGGCAGAGTTAATGATTTTAAATTAATCTAGGGATCTTTATTTATATAACTTATTGCAAGATAATGAATGCATACAAAAATTTTCCTTTTGTTCATTGAAAAAATACCATGGAAGAAAACTGTGGGTCTGGATATTGTTCTGTTCAGTGCAAAGGACAGATTGTTGACATTCTTGGGTAATTCTGCTCTCTGGCAAAGGAGCGCTTCTTATCAAGTGCTGTGATCTGTGATGTACAAGTGCCTGAGGGCTTGTTCACATGGGAAAATCCAGTGGCATTATTCATACCTCTCTGCAGAATATGAGTACCCACATGGGAACTCAGCAAGGGTATAATTATTTTGCTCTAGAAAAGCCTGAAGTACCTTTATATAATTTCTCCCCAGAAAGTTAGCTATGGCACAGGTAATGCAGTGCCCCAAAGAAAATGTATTTGGGGACATCAGAAAGGACCCCTTTGTACAAAACCAACTCTTTGCTCATGTGACAACACATTTCCCTACTTGAGATCCTTTTTTTTTTTTTCCACACAGAGCACTCTGTCCCTACTTAAAAAACCCCTCATTCTGTGGAGAAATAAAACCAAACACCATGCTTGTACTTATCCACACCCACCCACTCTTTTAGTTATGGATAGTAGTTTTGCTGCAATTACTTACACTTTTCTTCTGTAAATGCATCCTAACTGAGTACCACACTTAGATGCTATCTCAGCAATGTCTACAGCTCTTGGTAAGTGAAAGGTGTGCTGAATGCTGATGGAGAGGAATAGCACTAGCTCAGGAAAATAAGCAAGAACAGAGTGCAGGTAATGTAGAACAATTTCACACTTGATAGGGTATTAACAGGACGTGCTGCACCTTCAGCCACGAATTTCATTTGCGTAGCTGTAAATGTAGGATGGCAGAGAGACTGTCATGTGGCCTTTGCAGTTGTGCCTTTTGTGTCTACTCTGCCCTTTGCAGTTCTCGCTGAGTGACCCGAAGCAGGTGGTATAACTCTGAGAGAGATTTCAGAGTCCTCTGGTGCCCAGCGGTGTCCGTGTGCCCTGGCTGAGCACATTCCTGCACAGCTTTCTGCAGCTGCAGCTGCAGGGGGAGGGAAACCAATGGTCCTCTGAGATTTGGGGAAAACCAGTGACGGAATATTTTGTCACAAATTACCTGAGAAGAGAAAAAAGAGCAGATTATTGTCTTCCAGAAGCTACAACTAATGCCCTGCTGCTTCCCTGGGACTGCAGCAAAATGTCATCTGAATCCAAAATGTCTCTCTAGCTATTCAAAGTGGAAGATATAGACAAGGAGCATCCACAAAGGCTACACTCTAGCTGAGTAATGCCCCTTCTTCTCAGACTGCTTCTGTACTTCACAAGTCTTATGAGTGGCTGAGGGAGCTAGGTTGTTTAGCCTCGAGAAAAGGATGCTGAGGGAGGACCTTATCGCTCTACAACCACCTGAAAGGAGGCTGTAGTGAGGTGAGAGTTGGTCGCTACTTCCAAGTAGAGACAAGCATTACAATAAGGGGAAATCGCCTCAAGCTGTGTCAGGAGAGGTTTAGACTGGATGTTAGGAAAAATTTCCTTACCAAAATGGCTGTCAAACATTGGAACAGGCTGCCCAGAGAACTGAATGAGTCATCAACCCTGGAAGTATTTAAAAGATGTGTAGATGTGGCACTTATGGACATGATTTTGTGGTGGACCTGGCCGTGCTGGGTTAATGGTTTGACTGGATGATCTTAAAGGTCTTTTCAAACCTAAATGATTCTATGATTCTGCATAACAAGTGGTGAGGGTGAGGGGGTGGGAGAAGCGGCAAAAGGCCAACAAGCTACATTCCCCCAGCCTCTCAGCTGAGCTAACACAACCTGGGTGAGCTATAAGACACTTTATCCTGGGGCCAAGAATCCCACGGACACCCCTTTCCACTACATCCACATGTTACATCTGTAGAGTGGAAAATCACAACCACTACTTACACATGGACAGCCCTGACTTTCAGAATCACAGAATATTTAAGGTTGGGAAAGATGTCTAAGATCACCAAGTCCAACTGTCAATGCAGTACTGCTAAGTCCGCCACTAAACCATGTCCCTAAGTGCCATATCTACAAGTTTTTTGAACATTTCCAGGGACCATGATTCCACCACTTTCCTGGACAGCCAGTACAATGCCTGGCCACTTTTTCAGTAAAGGAATTTTTCCTAATACTCAACCTAAACTCCCCCTGGTGCAACTTGGTGTCAGTTCTTCTTGTCCTGTCACTTGTTACCTAGGAAAAGAGGCCGACCCTCACCTCACTACAACCTCCTTTCAGATAGTTGTAGAGAGCTATATGTCCCTGAGCCTCCCCTTCTCCAGCCTGAACAACCCCAGCTCCCTCGGCTGCTCCTCATAACACTTGTGCTCCAGAGCCTTCACCAGCTCTGTTGCCCTTCTCTGGACTCACTCCAGCATCTCAATGTCTTTCTTGAAGTGAGGGGTCCAGAAATGAACACAGGATTTGAGGTACAACTCAAGGATGTGTCTTTATTATCAGTAGAGATGGTAATGCTAATTCCCTGCCCCTACTTCATTCTCCTGTCTGAGGCATTGGGCTAACAGGTACAAAAAAACATGGCAAATAAGCACTAGTGATCATAAAGATCTGTTTGTGTGCCCCAAGATGAGATTTCTGAACAGGACTGACACTTACGTGGACACATTTAAAAACCTGACTGTCTTCATCTCACACTCTCCTAGTACATACCATGCATTTTGGAGTCAATGTGATTTTAAAGGAAATGGATGCATAAAACAGCTGTGTCTACTCACTTGCAAGTTGTTATTGGCTCTCTGTGCTCCACATTTTCTGATTTTTAGATTGCATTTTGAAAAGCAATCAAAAAAATTACAATCTTCATCTCCTGTGCAGTTCTGTTCGAGGATGTCCTTCATTTTGGGTTCAAAAAAGGCCATATCCACATCAATGGCCACCACCTGTGGATCAAAACAACCCATGAAATCTGGCACAGCATATCCTGCATGACAGGTCCAAGCAGGCGTTCTTTGCTCTTTGCTTCTGGAAATGCTGTGCTGAGAGCATCTGCCAGTGGGGAAGTTGGATCACAACGAAAGGGCTTTATTTCACTTAACTGAGCCACAGTAGCCTTATAAATACCACTTTTAAACAAAAACAGCCAATGCTTATGACATCAGGAATGGGAAAATTATTTGTGGACAATATGCGAACCAGGGGTCAGTCGAACTGATTTGCCTTAAACTGAAACTATCCAACCTGAAGACCGATCTACTTGCTGGTGCTGCATATGCAGGTATCACCTCAACCTTTTAATTACATGATGGTGCACATCCACTGGCCAGATGGTATCATTTCACAACCCAGCATTCAGACTACAGCCCCTGAGTTTGCTGTTGTGGAGTGGATCAGTGGCATGCACAGGACTAGCTGCACCTGGTACCGACCCTGTAAACCTGCCCCTGCATTCAGTAGGTTTGAGTCTGTTCAGCTGTAGAAAGAGATCCCTGACTGCTGAAAGCTGGTCGTGGCTTTGCCCAGTCCTATTTGCTATGGTTTGACACATTTATTGTGCATGATTCTTGTTCTGATTGTCCAGAAATATGTCCTGTAGCAGACTACAGCCAGAAGTTGATCACAGCAGAAAAAACATGACTGAAGGGATTGATCACTTTTCTCACCCTGACACAAGGCTTCCAAAGTAGTGTCACAAAGTGGTTTGCAGAACTGCTGCCTGTGCTGGGGGTGAGACCACTCTGAGAGTGAAGGGCTTTAGTCCCAGTTTCTGCCAAGGTCACTCCGTCCATGAATGCTGCACTAAAAAAAAATCAAAGCAATAAAGAGGGAAAGAAAGGAATCCAGTAAGGGGATGGCAGCTGCTTTATGCGAGACAAGCTGTGGGTGACTACAAGGAAGGCAGACTGCCTCCAGGGTCGTCGTGGATGTGCAACCAGTAAATGTTCACAGCTGCTTTTCACACTTGACAGTCAGAATCAGGGATGTTCCCTTGCAGCACCTGACGCACATTTTCATGGAGGAAAATGTCTGGGATCTGAGCAAAGCAGAGTTTCTTGAGGTCAAATGATAGTCTAATTTTTAAGATTCAACCTCACAAATAACAAAGGAAGCTGAACAGTGTGACTGGAACACCAACTGAATCAACTCCAGGGACTAAAGATGTCTGGTCTGGTAAAAGGCCAGATAAACCTTCCATAGGTGAAAAAAAGAACATGGTCTAATCTTCATTTTATTCTACTCCTTTTTTCCCCGGGGAAAAATCTTAAAGAAATGAGGCATAGCTTAAAAACACAACTATTTTTAAGCTTTTTGGTGCTTTATGATGATGACACATTTGGACAGGCAAACCTTTTTTTTTCATTTGTTTACTTCCTTAAGCTTTCTGCAGTTTTGCTGTTCAATTCTTTGGAGAAGAGACAGTGAAAGCAGTGCAGGGTTTCCTCAGTCCTAGGGTTGCTGCATCAACTCCCAGGTGGGGTCTTTGCCAGCACTGAGCACGTTTGACAATTTGATCTATTGCTCTGCTAGGAAAACCAGCTCTGGTTCCCAAAGACACAGCTGCCAAAGGGTTAGGTGGCTTCAGTGAAGTTAATCCATTACAAAAACTCGTGGACATCCAGCCAGTCCGCATGAAGACAGATCTGGGTGACACTACCTATAAACAGCTACATTTTGTTGGGGTTTGTTATCATCCTAATTGATGAAGAAGGTACCTCGGGAAAGGCAGGAAGGGCCCAACTTGGCTCCTGACCTGATTTAAAGTCATGATTAAGGTGCTGTAGTCTTTGCAGTTCTCTCTGAAGTGCTGGTGAAAGAGGAAGCTCTCACAGAGCACTGTGTTCACCCAAACCTCCTTCCAACTCTATACCTTATGTAGCTCCATGGCAGTTTAAACTTCTCCTGGATGATCTACCAAGCAGTGATCTCTCCTCTCTGTGCAAGTAAAGTCAGGACAGCAAGTGAAGTCAGGAGTGAGAGTTGAAGGCTTATTCCTACCACTTGAAAATAATCCTCAAAGTAAAACTATTGCACTCCAGGCACATTTCTTTGGGCTTTAGAGGTCTCATTACTTCAATGAGGGATAGTGGTACTATTATGTGGTTTGTTATTTTCCCGTACATAGCACGAAAACCTGCAAGTTAAAAAATTGCTTAAAACAAACATAAGGGACCAAAAAGAGGCTGCCTTACTGTGTTCCCATTCTGGAACTGGTTGGTCTAACTGCAGGGAATTTCTGCTTCTTACTCTGCTTCCTCCATCACTGATTAAAAACTTTCTCTATTCTGTCCCTCATTGCCTGTCCATCCCTCCCCCCCCAATTTTCTGACTGCCTATACCTCCTGTCTCCCAGTCTGGTGGGGCAATAGCACCAAGCTATAAGTAACATACAGCTGGGAGAGCTGTGTGTGAGCAGCAATTCACTTTTGAAAAATTAATTATTTAATTAAGTAAATTAAGTAAATTAATTAAGTATTTACCTATACCAGAAAATACCAGAAATGTCTCTTCGGACTCCAGAAGTCACTGGAAAACCCTGGTGAAGCAAGCATCACCAAAAGGACTCATAAGGGAAGACATATCCAGTATTCTTCCTCTTTCCCTTAATGAAATCTCTCTTCCTGTAAGTAGGCTGTAAAACAGATGCTCTGGTGTGTGTTCAGCCACAGGCAGCCACTGCCCAGCACAACTGAGAATGATGGGCAAAGCCTGCCTTGAGGAATGCCTGCTGTACCTGGCTTTGCCTAATTAGTGGTACAGCTAGTTTCTTGCTGTAGCTCCTCACTTATTCCCTATTCAGCTGCTGTATTGCATCTGAATAAACAATGGAAGGGGAGAGAAGAGTGAAGGAGAAGCACTCTAACTGCTCTTAATGCTCTATGTTTAGGCAATGTTTGTCTAGTACTCTGAAGGTACAAGTGTTATATTAACACTCAGTGAGTACTAAAAATAGTATTAAATAGTATTAAAGTCCCCGAAAATGCTTTATATTCACTCAAAGTGCAGAAACTCCACTGATGTCACTGCAGATTGGGAGCCTAGTTCAAACACTTACTCACTGCACAGTGCCTCCAGTCTGTAGACACAATTCCAACCAAAACCAGAGGAATTTCTGTCCACAGAATGAATGTGAGATACTTGCAGAAATGTGGTGTTGAGCTACATTACTACTTGGAAAATATGCATAGCTATTCAGGTCTGAGTTACAGCTGTACAATGAATAGTCAAAGAGTAACAGTAGCAGGGAGTTTCATGTTGCTGTCCTTGGATAATTTCCAGACCAGGTAAGCTGAACTCTGAAGCACAAATGTGCAGTGCTTGATTGTGGGGAGTTCTCACTGTGTCAGACCAGGGAACTCAGCCCTAGCTTTCAAATTCAGCATCACTACCAGAAATAGTTGCCATGACTCAAATTACAGCTTCATTTACAGCTTTTGAGATCCCTTTGCCTTCAGGTGGCATCCCTTACCATATTCAAGGGACCCTGTCAGTACTGGTGTCTTTGAGGAGGTGAAACAAAACAGAAGTGAGCAAGCAGCTCTCAAAACAAGCAGCAAGATTTAGTACTCCAAAATGTGGCTGCACACATCAAAGAGAGGAAAAGCAGTAGAGAATCTCCCCTGATGCTTCTAAATGCACTGGTTTTGCAAAAACTTGGCCAAGAGCTGTACGAGGAAAGAAGTGTCATTTTTACACAGCCACCTTCAGACTAGAATTTGACCTCAAATTGCTGCAACACCACTCAGAAGACCTAACTTACCGTAAGATCATGCCTGATAGCGAAGTTTTCTGGTTTGATGTCACACAGGTGAAGTCGGTGAGAGAAATCATTATCAAAATGCTGCACCATGTCCAGAAAGCTGAGGGCAATGTCAATGATGGCTCTCACCCTGCTTCTGTGTCCAGTAAGGGAGGAACTGATCATGTTTTCCAAGGGAAAAAGAGTTTTGTGCCAGGCATGTCCAGCTGTGAGATACTCCACAGCATAAAAGTGTCCACAAGAGCCAATAATTCGTAGCACATGTTTGCTGAAGTCCTGCAGCAGACTGAAGTAGATATATTCTTCCTGCTGGAGCAAGGACCACATGCTGGCCACCTGTGCTTTCCAGTGCGGTCCCTTCTTCCTCATCCACAGGGGCTCCATGGTATTGTTAGACAGTTCTAGCCCCAGGGCATTTTTGACCTCCAAAGCTACCATCAGCAGAAGCTCTGTTTCGGGGATATCCTGTGTTTCCACCTCCTCTAGCATACTGAGGTGCTGGTAGCTGGAAAAGATTTCTTTTTTGGATTTCAGGATAATGGGCTGGCCTCTCCAATCAGCTTGAATGACCTTCTTACCTCTGTCATAGAAAAGGCAGTGTTTGTACACCAGCTTCTGTGCCACACACAGGTCTTCACAGAGGTCACCAGTCAGGGCTCCGCTGCTGTAGTCAAGACACTGGAGTGAAAGAGCAGAATATTCAGAGCAGAACCATATGCCCATGGACCACATAGAAGAAAGACATATAATGAGCAACAGTCCCAAGCTCGAGATGTTTGCAGCAGTCATGGAACTGCAAACACACACTGTCTAAGACTGTTGAATCAATGTTTTTTTCAGAAGTCTCTAGAGACCTTTTACTAAGGGAGTCTTGCTTCATGAGAAGAATTCTTGGGATGGCAAAGGACAGCTTTTTTGGGGAGAAGGAAATGGACTAGATGACCTGTTACTCTGAAGCTTTTTACACATATAAGTTCAGTGAGAAAAACTTCAAACACACATGGCTGTGCAATGTGACACTATGGGCTGTAACACTTTAAGGCAAAGGAGATAACTTGCAGAGTAATGCAGGACTTCTCTGGAAGATTCAGGGGATCATAACTTAGATATCCCCACTTAAACTACAGGAAAATCCACGTGCAGCTGGATTTCTGGGACTTTCCAAAGCCCTGCATGTTTCAGCCATGCACTCAACATGCCCTGAAAAAAGCTGTGATAACCTCCTTCTGCACTAGCAGGAAACACAGAGGTTGTGCTCAATGGCCTTTTGGACCAAGAACTTTCAGAATTTTAAAGTATATATATGCTGAAGAACAAAATGACTTTTCAGGTTTTGTATGTAATTATCAGAAGTGACATTTTAATATTAATTGCTTGAATACTTAATTTTTTTTTTTAATTGGAAGGAAATAAGACCATGGAAGCAAGGGAACTGCTGCTTGATAGTTAAGCGGTCAATGCAAATTCGTACAAGAACTGCAAGGTTTTCCTCACCAGTCCTTCCCTCAAACCATAATTATTTCTATAATACAATTGCCAAAAGTGGAGGCAGTCAATATATTCCTATAGGCATTCAGAAGTGCAGCTGTAGGGACTGTTTTGGGTGAATCAGTAGATGGGATGATCAGAAGTCTCTGGTGAAAGGGGAATAGATGAGGTGATGTAGAAAGCCAAACATCTGGGAGGCAGCTTGACAGTGTCAGCTGCCTTCATTGCTTTCTGGCATTTGAGCCTTCATTTAAACATGTTGGCAGGTCCTTCTGCATGTGGAAGATTTGCAATGGCTGTCTGAGCCCCATCTCATTTGTGACTTGATGTTATATAAACAAGGAACATGATCATAACATTCAAATAAATTATTTTCTTAGAACAGTCTCTGAGGTGTGTACACCAGAAGAATATGTTCTGATGCCAAGCAACATTTGGAGTCCAACCTTAAACAACACACTGGGGAATGGGTGGAGGATTAAGTCCAAAATCCACGAATGGTGATAAATGGACTGAAACAGCTCGCTGGGGGCAGTTCAGATTTATTTATATTCTGATATTCTCACAGCTCAAGTGAGAACATTCAATGCCAGCAAGGACTGCCAGGTAGGCAAACTGTTGCATGAACGTCCTGACCCTGAGCCTAGGCATGTGTGAAACACACACACATCTGCACCTGCATCCATATCCACATTAGGATGGCCAAGCAAACTCATTGGGGCTGTCTGCAAACTTCAGAGCACGCAGTTCAATGCTCCTGCTTTTGAAAGACTGCTCCTATGAATGTAATACAATTTTACTCTACCTTTTTAAGTAGGAAATATAGTTTTCTTAACAGAAGTGGTTTAGCAGTTCTTACCATCTGGAACTCTAAGTAATTTTAGAAAGAAAATTGCAAAGAGAATGAATTTTGGGGGTTTTCTTTGGATTGTAACACATTTAAAACTCTATTGAGAGACCATAACCTAACTCTCTTCTGCTACAGTAAGAGAATATAGTACTTAGTCATGTAATTGGGTTCACATGGGTGAACACTTGCCCCTGTGGACAATTTTACTGTGGTCCATCAAGTTCACTCTTACAGGATCCAAATGCATGGACCTCTTGCATCTACAAGAACACATGCCCATGACCTGTAGTCATACATGTAAACATGAAGCTTATTTTCTTGTCACCACAAGACATGTCATGTCATTCTTAATGGCAATGACGAGAAAAAGTAGTTGTGGAAAAAGCAGTCTCCATTTCGCACACATAGGAGACAAGTCTTTTTTGAACCTGGTTGCTGTTTAGGACTTATCTGCTGGTTTTTTTCAGTTTCACATACAAATTTTTGACTACTAACTTAGTATCTCACAAAAAGTCTGAATCATATTTTTACAACGATCTGTTGCAGTATTTTGCAAACTAGGATATGTGGAAGAGAACTTGACCAAGGAGTTCATGGTCTCATAGTGATGAAACACAGATCAGCCTTCCAGAAGTAACATTCTCTGCTGGTCATCAAAGCAAGCAAGGATTTCAAAAAAGGCTCCCTCAAGTAAGCAAGCAAGAACTTTGAACAACTTTCAATCAGCCTTTTAGGCATAGCATGCACTGGTAGTTCATCTTGAAGCAATTACTTGACCCTTACATCCTTTCCAAAGACACAGTTTTACAAGACAGTCTTCCATCATATTGGCATAGCTTGTACTGTTGTGCTCCCCAGTGTACAAGCTTGCATTTTACAGTATTAAAACACACTTTGGTGGACTGAAAACATTTAACCAGGTGATACAGATTACCACACCATGAAAAGATGGACTGTTTATTACTTACCAACCCAGGAACCTTTGCACTAACTGCAAACTTCACTATACAAGACTGTATATCATCACAGTGACTGCTGATAAATAGAAGAATCAATTCCCCACAGAAATCTTTCAGAAATAGTCCTCCTCACTGCCATCCCTGTCTTAATGTTTGCATTTTGAGATCTGTCAATGAGACAGTTTTAAATCTACCCAATGACAGCCCTTTGAATGCCACTAAATGCCAGATTTTCAAAACTAAAATATGAAGGTGATACTAAGCCAAAATCCTTACAGAGAAGCAGCTGTACTACAGAAAAATGCAAACACAAGCACAGTTCAGACTTGCTCATATGTTTCTGCTTAAAATTGGCTACATAATTTTTAATGTCCTCAGTGCACTTATCAAGATAAGTTCAAAAGATCTGGGTTTAAATTAATGTAGAAGCCTAAATTAATGTAAACCCTGCTAAGGGTTTATATAAATTAAAATAACTCACTGTACCACCATCAGTGGCCTGAGACTAATGTTCTGCCTTGTTAGCTAGTAATTCTATGCGAATGCAATACTGAGCCAGGTTTGGAAGGCATCAAAACGAATTGATTTCTCCAGAGGAAACAGAAATTGATTGCTATCATTTAGTGTGTTCAGTGTAAATGAAGATGAGACTGGCATTAGGAAAGAGTGAAATACTGCAAACTACCAAGTGCTACTTCAGCCTTCTCAGTGCAGTACACATCTGCACAGATGTACATCTTACTCAGAAAAAGGAAATAAAACATTTGGAAATGCCACTTGCAAGGGTATTTTCACCTACTTGCTCATCTTATCTCCTACTAAAAAATATAATAGATGTCTAGTAAGGTGGTTTTCCTTAGAAGCTGATTTTTCCTTAATAAAAGGTGTAAGACTCAAGCTATCAGGTTGTTTCATAGATAATTTCACTTTCTATAACTGTGAAACTCATGTGGTGCTCAGAAGATGTAGAAAGACTTATTTGGGCGCTAATGAAGATGAGCTCATTTTCTAATTATTCCACTAGAAGACAATCCCTTTCTAACATCATCTGGGAAAAGTGTTATTTTACAAACCTTAACGATACTACTGAAGACTTACCTACAGAGACAGTAAGCACAGCAACCTCAGCTACTCTTGCTTTGGAAAGAGGGTCTGAAACCGAGCTATCACTCATTGACAGAGACAACTTTCCAAGCTTGCACCTGAAATCTGATCCCTGCCTGGGTTTTTGAAGTCATGCCTAACCCTCTCCAAACTGAAGAAGAGCAACAAGCCCCTGTCTATCTGTTTACTGGTGAGTATGTTGGCAAGGACCTGGACCTCCCTGAACTTGGTGGCTCTGTGCACCTCCATACCTCAGTGCTCTTCCCAACCACGTAAGGAGGAGGCAGGAATCATTCCTTCAGCTGCAAACCTGAGCTCAGCTGTACTTCAAGCGGGCTGCTAGGGTAAAGAAACTGCCATTAAAAACACTCTTTTAGGCCTCCTGTCTATACTTGCTCTTCCTTTATTATACAGAATTAAGGAAAATCTATGATCAGTTTTTTGCTTGCTTGCACTAATAGATTATTTAATTCCCATTAGGATTCCTCCCTTCCCACCTAACCATTGGCACTACAGATACTCTAATTAAGAAACAAAATTAAACTCAAAGCATTAACTCAAGCTGCTCCTCTTCTCAAAATGTTTCCAACACAGTCCTAAATCTGTTCGTTATTACTGTTAAGGGAAATTTTAATGAATATTCTTGAATTTTGAATAACTGCATCTTACATGGCGATCCCCGCCTAACATAAAGGAAGCGATACAAGCTGCTTGGCACTTGCTAAAGATGACTTTTATCCAAACACTTTCTAGGCTACAAACAAACAAAACAACAGCCGGAGGAAGGTGCTCCCCCACTTCGAAGTGTGGGGCGCGCCGAGCTGCCCTTTCCAAAGCGCTTGGACAGCGCACCCGCATCCCATGCCCGGGAGCCGGCCCGCCGCCTGCACCTGACCTCGCCCCGGGAAAGGAGACGGCGGGGAGGAAAAGAGAGAGGGAGGCAGGGAGGAAAGGAAGTAAGAAGGCAGCCGCCCGCCCGTGCGCACCGGGGGGCGCCGGTGATGCGGCACCTNCGTCGCCGAGGACCCGGCCCCGGCCCTAGCCCCGCTCCCGCCCCCTCCCCGGGCCGGGGCTACCCTGACGGAGCCCGGAGCGCCCCTTTTGAATTTAAGCCACGTAGTTCCGCCGGCTTTTGTCTGCGCTCCCCTGTGCCAAGCGGCCCCTGCAGCCACTTGGCGGCTGCTGCCCGCGCCCCCCGCCTCTCCTCTCTGAGTTTCTCACTCGAGAATAAAAGGGGTTTGAAGGGTGACGGATGCTGCTGTGGGAACCCGTTCCCACCCAAGCGGCTGCCCGACACTTTGAAAGAGGCAGCCTGGAGACAGATGGGTCTCCCTTGTGAAAGCTTCGCCTCCCGACAAATGCGGGGGGAGAAAAAGAAAAAAAAAAAGTTGCTTATTCTAGAGTAACTTCTCCAGTTTTATGGTCCCGGAGCTAATGGGGGAAGAGAGAAGTGACTCAGGTGCCCATTCAGTAACGCAGTCACGCCTTGATGCCCCAGCAGCTCCCACAGCCTCACCCACGCGCCCCGTGTCCTGGCAGCGGGGTACAGGCTGTTCCCTGCCCGGCAGCCCCGTGTCCTGTCTCCCTGCGTGGCCGGCGGAAAATGCCAGGGGAACGCTTGGAACGCTTTGCCAAAAGTGGGTAGGGTGTACTTGGTCCAAAGATGCTGATGAGGATAGATTGTCTCCCTACCTTCTGGTGTGACTATGTCCTTTTTTAAGGAGGGGTCAGCTCCATGCGACAGCCCCTAATATATTTGACTTTGTTAAAATTTCTAAGAGGTCAAAGACTCAGATGTTTATACCTGTGTAGCAAACAAGGTCTTGGCATCCTTTCCCCACTCCAGGTGCAGATAGTTACTGTCTTTGTTTAGACCACCACATTAACTTTTCTCTCCCTAGACTCCCACTTGACAGCATTGCACTATCACGGTTTTCAGTGAGAAAACTAATATACTAAAGTACAATCCAAAATAATAAGAATATCTGGTTCAAGTTTACTGTCAGATATCATAAAAAAGGAACAAGTTCATTTTTCTTTTCCTTTATGGCTGGTTACCTCAGGCTACTTGCAATCCCATAGCTGGAAGATGAATTGCAGTTAATGAAAACACTCTGAGGATGAATTATTTACCCAAAATTAGTAAGAATAGCAGAATCTGACTCACGAATGGAGTAATGCATAATAATTCAATAGACTTATTTTAATCAGTAAGTTGCTCTGGTGCACATTTTGTTAGTGAACTAATGTTAAAAGGAGAAAGTTCACTGTTGGAGAGCTAGTTTCAGGGATGTATATTTGTGCCGTTGTGTACAGCTTAATAAGAATATCTCCCTGACAAGTCATTAGAAAGAAAGATTTCTCTATTGACATGATCTAATTTTACCTCTCAGAACAGCAAAAGGAAAAGCACAGGTTCATCAACCTCATTGTTATCCACACTTTTTACATTGTCAGTGGAGTTCTCTACCTTGCAGACAAGGGCTTGAAATACAGCTTCTAACTGGATGGCAGACTCTGGCAGAAAAGAAAATAGAAAGATAAAGATATTGCTGGAAATACTACGGCTTTCTAGAGACTAGCAGTGGGGAGGGAGATGCAAGGAGAACAAAACAGTTTTCATCTCCAAAGAGAATCAGAAGCAGAACAATCTTCTATTGTTAGTGTATTTTGCTCCAACTCTCCACCATCTTATTTCTTCACCTGCAGAGGCTGCTTTTGGCCATCCTTTTCAAATTTTCTTCTTTTTCCCTCCCTGATCCCTTTACTGAGGGGCTTCCTTTTGAGGCACTGGCAAGAGAGTCTGTTTCTCCAGGATGTGGCAAGCAGCAAAGACCAACTAGGCAGCTAGAAACTGAAAACTTTTAATCCTGTTTCTCAGTCTGCCACAAAATGCTTTCAGGAGCCATCTCTGATCAGTTTGGGGTACTCATTTTGAAATTCCTAGGACCATAAGTGGGGAAAAGCAAGAGAGAATGTTGCTTAGCTGTTCCTCTGTAGGGGTATCAGTTAGGCTTGAATATTCACCAGTGACTGCTGCCACCTAGGAAAGAAAACTGCAGATCTGCCATATCGATATCTGGAACAATCCCAAGATGTGTCCCAAATGTAAGAGGCATGTAGATGGTGGGGGAAAGTCAAGTATCAGAGTATCTCCCTACTGCTTGGTCCTAAGGTGCCTGGGTGATAGTTTAGGCACTACCAAGCCCACATATATTTTAAAGTGCAGATCTTGACTTGTCTGTGTCTCAACATTCCCCAAAGGATATTATGTATTTTTATTTCATGTCCATGCAATTCTGTATACCTGTCATTTGTGTTTCAATAATAGTTCTGAAAACAGATCTTAATTACTCATGACTTTAAGCTAGGAAAAAATATAGAGAATTCAGACCCAGTTTGGTGTCATAGCTGAGCTGTTGTAATTGCTGTTGAAAAAAAAAAAAGCATATTCCTTCCTCCTCCTTCACTGCCACCTCCCTGTTTTCCTCTTTGTCTTGCTGCCTAGTCCAGCCCCTTCTTCCAGTGAAAGATGTTTCTTGCTGCCCAGTGAGCTTTCTCAACTTGCTAACAGGGCAGAGAAATGTAAAGCTGTTCGTGCTGAGATTATTTTCAGAGAGGTCAGCAGGCCCTGGGGATTCTGCCAGGCATGCTTAAAGAGCTGGTGCAGGGAGGCACACTGCAGGGCCAGGGACTCTGGCATGCTGGAGGCAGAAATCTCCCACTGGCTCAGCTCTGTCAGGTGTCTTCACTTTAAGGATGCAATGCAACATTATGGATAAGGTGATCTAAATGGAAATGGTTACGGAAAGGAGCAGTCCTGTCCCTGTTTTCACCCCAGCCATATGCTGCCATTGCTCCCTTGGGAGCTGCATCAGGGATCAGCAGGCAACATCAGTAGGTTTCTGACTGCACTTTTCATTTCTTACCAACATATCACCTAAAATTAACTGGATTGGGGGGTCTGTAAGGAGCCCATATCCTCTTCTTTGGTTTGGTAAAAGCTGCTATATATAGCAACAGAAATTCTAGCTTTAAAATACAGGTGTCTGCTGCTTTGAAATTACAGAATGTGAAGAAATAGACTAAAAAATAATAATAGGTTTGAATATAGTTTTAATAATGTTTTTAATAGTTTTAATAAAAAATAAAAGTACAAGATGAAGGGGACTTAATGAAGTAAATGCAAGTTGCATGACAGTCATACTAACTAGTTTCATTTTATGCTAAATCCCACAGGAGGCATTTGCAGGGAATAAAGCCCTGTCTTTCCAAAAGATTGCGATATAGTGTTCAGGTGGTGGAAGGGGTTGTATCTAGTTGTTTAGTCTCTGAACTTTCAAATATTTTACTGACTAGTGGGAGTGAAAAGTCAGACAATTCTGGTAAGTATGCATGTGTGTGTGCACACATACCTTCTTGTACACATATACACAGAGATCTTCAAAAGAGATCAAAGACTCACCCAGAAAGCTTGGATTTAGTAAAAGATAAAAGCCTAGGTGCTTTAGGATCAGGTGGTTTAGCCTTTAATAACAATCTATTGCTCGTTGCAAAATTCAAGTCTAGTATTAGATTTTCCAAAACTTCAAGGTTCTTAAGACTAATGGAGTTACTTGCAGTCCACCCTCTGTAAAACATGTATCTAAGTGTTTCTCTGTGCCACAAAAATCTTGCTTTGAAAAAAACTCTCTGTAGCAGAGAAACTTTCCTTTATCTCTATATTAAAATGTGACTGTTTCACATTGCATTCCCATGTTCCTAAAAGAAGCTATACTCTTATTCTAATTTTAACTGAGAGTTAAATTTGATGGAAATTAATTAGTAGAAGTTGAATTAAGGCAAGCAATATCAAGAGCAGTAAAAATAATCCAGGACTAACTGTATTAGTTCCTAGTCAATTATTCTTTGAATGTATTGGTTAGGCCACAATGTCAACATCAAGCTAGTCTCCTCTTCATCGCTCTGTTGGGCACATCACAAAATTGCACATCACTGGTGACAATTCAGAGATGGAGTAACCACAGGCTTCAGTGGCCAGGAGTGAGATGCCTTGGCACAGCCAGGTGAGGGGCCTGGCATGGGGTCTACCTGTGCTGTCTGCCTGTGTGTGGGCTCAGCAGCTCCTCAGACAGCCATGGGGAGTCCTCAGTCCAAGGAGCTCCTGAGCCCACACGTTTCTCATCACCTTCAGACACAAACTGCATTGCAGGCTAAAGTTGTATTAGGCTGTTAGACCTTATTTTCCTAATTACTTAATTCTTCATGAGAGTTTAAAAGAAAGAAAGTAAATCAGCCATTAAGAACTACCTTGGCACTCAAGTTAATTAAATGCGAAGCTGGTTCATTAGGAATTATTGTTCTATTAGATTGATTTTATCACCTGCTGTCATTAGCACTAGGTTGTCTATGGAAATAGGGTATGTGTCTGCTGATCTTTTACATGGCACATGTGAACCCACAATTTTCCTGCTAGGAGCTCAAGAAACTTTCAAGTGCTGTTCAGATCTACCTATTTTAACATGCAAATATTTCTTTCTGATTTCCTTTGGCCAGGTTGAGTAACTGGAAAACCTCACAAGGTTAGACATATGTTTGAACATGAGTCTATGTCCTTTAGGCAGTTAAATTCCCTGCAGAGAATGTATTTTCTCATTTATGCCATTAATCAAAAATAACATGTTGCAAACTACTCACAGAAGGTTTTTGGCATCAGCAAGCAGTGAGTTTATTGGGTCAGAGTGTGAACCAGAAGTAGAAAAATGACACAATGTAAAATACAGAGTATAGCTTTGTGGATAAGGCAAAAGGCTAGGGTAATTCACTGATTTAAACAAGGGAAAGTCCTTGGACAGAAAAAAACTTTCCCAAGTATATATAGAACAAAGAATTTGTAATATGTTTTGTCCTGTTTGCTTTTTTCTTTCGTCAGGTATTTCTTAGGCGTAGTTGCCCAGGAAAGCCAAAGGCTTTTTTTTTCCTTCCCTTTTACCACTTTCTAGGTTCTACATGGCATGTTTTTATTGTCCTGCTCTTCTCATATATTCCCTTCCAATTAATCTCTTTATTAACTTCATGCCAACTTTTCCCTCTCATTTGGAAACAGTATTGCCTGAAGAAGCCAGCAAGATACCTTGGCAATCACTGTGGCAGATTGTGGTTTACTTGTAATACTTCGAATGAAGAACAATTAAGATGTAAAATATATTCTGGAATTTTTGTATATGTATCACAAATGATGCATGACACAGTATTCCCTATTGCTTCTCTGCTACATTCTTTGCCTATTTATGTTATCAATCACCAAAAAGAAAATTAGCTGTAAGATGAAGTTGGAGTCAGTGACTTGAGAACATTTTCCCAGTGTAGGAGGGTCCTTTCCAAAGGAATCTGCTGTGTGGCATATTGTATGTCTGTCCACAGTGTGTGAAAGGGAGAACAAAGAAGGGAAAATGCTGACATTCTTTTCCAGTCTTTCTGTGCACATTTTCTAGTCTTTACACCAAGTTCAGGCCAAGTGATCTCATTATGCCAATACTGAATCTGGCTCTTTGTAGCCTCCCTTTATGAGTGTCTGAAGCTATTCCAGAAATACTGAGAAATCAGACTCGGGTTATGTAGAAAGAAAAAAACCCCACCATCTAATAAGCTAATTCCTTGTGGCATTGTGCTGTTATTTACATGAATGATCCAAAGTAATTTAAATGGGCAGAATATTTTACATAATATACAAATGGCATTCATAGGACTATGATCTTTTAGGTATGTGGTAGCTCAAAAGACTAAAAGTTGTATCATCTTTTCTAGTCAAATGACCAGATTTACATATTCTAGTGCATTAGGAAGACATTTCTACATCTTGTATTACCAGAAAAGTTACCATATTTTCATATAAAATCTGTCCAGCTCTATGACTGCAGACTCTTTTAAATGAGTTTATGTTAGGAATTTGCACCAAACTGGTTTTAAATTTGTTTCTACCGGCAGAAGTGACCTAGGATATCCAAAGTCCACCTGCTCGATTCCTGTTACGCCACAGGTTTTAAAAGGCAGCCCAGCAGTTTCCAGAGGACTGCATGCTCTCTGTTACTAGAAGAGAAATAGAAAGCAAATAACCGATTCTCGGATAGAAAAAAGCATCTCCGTTGTAGGCACAAGTAACCACCAAGTGGATACTTAGGATATTGCAAGTGAAAGGTTTCATAAACTATAAATAGACTTTACCGGGAGAATCTGTGCTGCTTGTCTCCACTCACATAAGCAAATCTGAATTTATAGCATTTTTCTGATTGTTTTGTTTCATTCTTTTGGTTCAACGGTTGCATACTATAGTACTCTATGTTTAAAAATCAAATTAAATGCAGACATCACATATGATAGATCATAGTGCATTTACATGTGGATATGTCTATTTCTTGATTTTTTTTCTAAAAATCGAAATCTGAAGTTGAAAAAAATAAGAGAATTTAATAAGATCCTGGATGACTTTCATTATCAGTTCTGTAAAACTTAATTACTTTCAGTTATTTGTTTGAAGCTCTCCTATGTACTTTCTTTGCAAATGATGAATAGCTGGGCATGGAGCAAACTGCAAAATGATCCATTAGTGAAATTCAATTTTCTATTAGACTTTGCAAGTAATTAGCTTTATTGTTAGTTTGCATGCATCTAATGTTGTCTGACATTTGTTCAGGGAAGAGTAGATTATTCAGTTTCTGTACTGCTTAAAACGAACACCTCATAATTGCACCAAGGTTAAGCATCCATTAGTGCGAGTGACTCCCCTGGGTGACTCCTGAGCAAGAAATTGCATGTGGGATCCTGCCCAGCTGCCTGAGCAGCAGCAATGCTACTGCTGCATGATGTTCCTGCTACACAGGTATCAATAGCCAATATAATAGTCAAGGAGTGCCATGGTGCTGCCTCCTGCTTCGAACAGAGTTGTTGGTGGCTGAGGAGCTTCAGCAGCCTCAGAGATGGATTTCCATAGCTTCTTCCACAATCTTTGTACCCTAATTGCAGTACACTTCTTCACACAAAAAGAACAGACAGAGAGGAGACTTTTCATCAAA
The DNA here is from genome assembly GCA_013390005.1 of Calyptomena viridis. Classification (NCBI taxonomy): domain Eukaryota; kingdom Metazoa; phylum Chordata; class Aves; order Passeriformes; family Eurylaimidae; genus Calyptomena; species Calyptomena viridis. Next base: position 105,152 of record WEIV01014429.1, on the reverse strand, counting down.
GTCAAGCCGGTGTGTATGTTTTACTTGGTAGATGGGTTTTTCAGGAGATGTAACATTCCTTTTCATCTCTTCCTATGCTATTTAAAAATCTGGCATTCAGGAATATCTTCCTGCCAGGCTACGTTGAGTTTTGTGAGTTGTCTTTTGCTGAGAAACTAAATTGAATGGGAGATATTTTATAAGGTAATAACATATCTTTTGAACAAACCTAACTTATTATGGGCTGTAGCCAGTGGCCACTGCAATGAGTAGGACTCATCCCATGGTTTTCAGTTGGCTTTCAGCTTTAAGGATGTGTGATTACAAATTCCCCACCTACGTTAGTTACCCAGTTGTCCCTATCTACACTGGTGCAATGGATAATGGGATAATGAGAATTTTGTCCTTTTTCTTAAAAGTAGGACTTGATACAAGCATGAAAAATCCCTATCTGTAATGAAGCTTTTGCTCCAGAACTTCTTATAATTAACTTGAAATTATTTTTCTTTTTTTTTTCCTGAAGTGATGGGTTGTCATCCTTTTCCTATCTTCTGTTTTCTGTCATTTTTCATCTGTACGATCCCATTTTCTTCCCTACGTACATGTTTTAATTCTCCTTATTCTTCAAAGATTTCCTGTTTTCTTTTCTTCAATACTTTCTGTTCTTCATAGCCCTTAGTTATCTACCACCAATAGCCTTTTTCAATCACCTGTCTCCTGAGAAGACTATGTGTGTTGCAGGAGTCCCTCTCCCACATCCCTACCAAGAACCTTCTTCTGGAAAAAAAAAAAAAAAAAAAAGAAAGAAAAAGAAGAGGCCTTAATTCTGATTCAGTATCAGTGGAATTGCTTTTGATTTCCACTAAGGTACATAAAAGGAGGAATACACGGAAATGCTGTTATTAGACAACATTTAATATTCCCTGGTTTTTTAACTTCCTGTTTCCTGCATGTAACTAAATTGTGGTTTCAACCTATGCTGTACAGATGCACGTGCATATGTTCTTAGCAAAAGAACTCATAGCAAGTCTCCTAAAATGAAAAACAGAGATGATACTATTCTGGATGTGATCCTCAGTCTGGGAAGAGGGGAGATCCACCAAGGGAGAGGGAATGGAAGCACGGTGAAATCACAACAGACACTGAAAAGCAGTCCTATAGAGCTACATCTCTGGAGTAGAATTCCAGCTGGGGAAGCACTTAGGCTCCATTTCATTGAGGAGCGCATGCAGTGCTGGCCAAGTCACTTTAATATTTCTCTTTCACTTTGGCAAATCAACAACTTATAAAAGACCGAAATAAGTCTCCCAACACCCCAAAATGTATTCATGGAGAAATTGAAAGTGACTCACGCATATGGCATATTCCGTGCACTTTCAGCATGGATAAACTGGGCATGGTGTTAGGATGAAACACTGGGATGAAATACGGCGTAGTTGAGGTTAAGAAGAAAAAGGGTAAATGTTTTGGCATTTGGGCTCAGTGGTCACTCTAAAGAAAAATGCTGGACTGAAGCAGTCTCCAAGGGCTGTGGTTCTCATTTGCAGTCAGACCTCATCTAGCTAGGCTATTCACCCTTTGCTTGCCTGCTCTTTACACGTTCCTGTTACATGACACACATCCCACCCTTCCCATGCGAGCCACTGACTCATCATATTAATGCAGAGTACCAGGACAAGCGGGCAGAAGCAGAGTGCTTTAATGACTTAGGTAGAGAAACAGACGATGAACAAAGAGGTGTAGATTCATTTTCTACTCCTTTCAGAGCACTGGCACAGCTGAACTGACACTTCAGCAAACAAGGAATCATTTGGCATGCCCATTTGATGACTTTCTAAGATATGTTGGCTCTGCAGTTTGGAAGCCAGTCCTTCAAGGTGCTGGGAAAGAAAAATTTACTAACAGCCTCTCTCACCATTCTGTCATCTATGCCTCAAAATCAGAAAGGGAACAGTACCTGCCCTCTCTGAGCACAAGATCCTCAAAACAGAAAGACTGCCCGTTTCTGGGCAACATTAGTGTAATTGGGAGAATGCTGCCAAAAGCACATTGGTATTTGGGCAATTTGCACATTGAATTTAGAAGAGAGGGGTTTCTTTTTTTTTTATTGCTGGCTGTCTAGCTCTAACTTTAAATTGAAGCAGTCTCTCCAGCCTTCTAGACAGGTTAGTCAGTCTTCAGGTTTATTTTGAGGTTCCTGACGGTGACATTGCCAACATGTCACTGCCACATCCTGACAAGAGGACGTGGAAAACACAAGTTGCAATACAGTGTACAGATTCAGCTAAATACCAGTTATGGGGAAGGGCAAAACCACCTTATGTAAAGTCAGAGAAAAAGGAGCAAAGACCAGACTTTTGTATTCTAATTTTCTCTGTCTTGGTTTGCAGATAAATCTAGTGCCTAAAAGGAGAGACTTCAAGATCTGTGGTGTCCTGCACTGACTTAGTTAAGCAACTAGTGACTATTGAAGGCTTAGGGTAATCCAGGATGTTTTGGTATTTTGTGAAGACACTGAAGGATCTGAAGTTTCGACAAATTTTCAAGTATGTTTTTTATTACTTTGGCTGAGCCACACAGGCTCCATTTCATAGTAGTGCCCTATTTATGCAAGGACGGGAAGAAGCATCATAGGACAAGGACTCGAGATTTTGATTCAATTCTTGTCTCAATTGCAGCATTCCTCTTTGTCCACATTTATGTTTACAACAGCAAAAGCTGGGTGTATATGTCACCAGTCAAAAAACTATTGTTTGCAGGAAATCAAATAAATCCAACAAAGCTGCACTGTTCTGCGCATCCATATATATGACCTTCCCTTTCAGTCTAGCAGTCTACCTAATGTAGTGTGAATATCTACTGTGTGAATAAAGTCGGGCTTGTGACTCACCTAAGTAGAAACCCAAAATAAAGAGGAAAATGGAAGATGGAGCAGGAAATAGCGAGATACAATAGAGAGGCAGAAGACAACTAATTTCAGCTCTTTTTTTTTCTTTTTTCCCCCTCAGAAGTGCAATAAAGTAACTGTTGTTTATTTATCTCACTTAGCAGAAAAGACAAAAAAATTGAGCAGTGTGAAATTTGTAGATACCATATATCTGCATATAGGCACACAATCACCATTTAAAATTAGTTTCAAAAGGAGCGAGGGTGAGATTTTGCACTTTTACAGTAGCATCCATAGAAACTTTCTGCCCCTTTTCATCATTTCACACGGAATTTTTCAGAAAGGATGGGCACAGCTATTAATGGTATCTCTGTTAGCCTCCCACAGTCATTGAAAAGCTGATTCACACAGTTGTCCTCTCCCAGACCAGTACTTATGTTTCAGGCCCCTCACTTATTCAGCTGCTTTTGCTTCAGCTGACTCATACATCCCTGTGATTAAAAGCAATGGCACAAGTACATATTATTTCTTTAGAACAAAACTATTTCAAAGACAACATATTAAAAAAAGTAATAGAGCAGCTTAAATGTTTAGATATTTCTGCCTGGAGAAGGTTTTCTTTATAAAGTACCTTGGTTTGTCATCCTCTGTCCATAAACCATTTCCAATAAATGTGTCTTTTCCTACCCTTCCTTTCTCCACTGTTCCCAAAGGATTTTTATGTATGCATATATTCTTTATACCTCCAAATTAACAGCCTCAGAAAACAAAACTGTGTTTCCATAAAGACAATTTACAAGGCCCTCAAAGCCGATAATTTGGCCTATTATCTTTAAAAAAAAGTTGTTGTTTTTTTCTCTCTGGTAAGTTATTGTTTGGTTTCCATGTTTCTTCTTCACAAAATCCTTTGTAGATTTAGATCAATGCAAGCCTGCAGAAAACTCTGATAATACAGTACATGATATTTTCACTATTGCTTCCCTAATGCTTTTCTTTTGGTAGCTCCTGTCCTTGATTCTTGTTTTTGTCTGAGGGGGATTTTTAGTATGTGGAATAAAAGTTATTTATTAAATTACTTCCACGTAGAAACATGAGAATGAAAATAGGTTATCAGGAATCATCCTATGTCATGTCACTTAACACCTTCCTAAATGCAACAAACTGCTTTTTAGAGACAGTTTCTTTTTCCCTTTTGAGTGGGCTTTTGTTTGTTTGGCCTTTTTTTTTTTTTTTTTTAGTCTTTTTTTCCCTAATGCTTCTGGGTAAGATTTTTCCAAATACAAGCGTGGATAGAAACTTTATTCCATTTCCTAAGTTCCATTTGTCCATTTGCAGTATATTTTGCCATCTGCTCTTCCACCAACACAGAGCAGTGCTAGATGTCCTGTTGCCAGAGGCTCCTTGGAGTAGATGACCTCTAAAAGCCTCTTCCAGCCCAAAGCATTCTGTGATTCAATGATTCTATACAGCATGCTTGCAACCATGTCTTTCCTCAGTCTTTTCTGTAGGTTACTTAAACCAAATTCATATGTTCAGAGACCCTTAGTTTCCCAGGTCATCTGAGTAGCCCCCAGAGACCTGCTATGGGAGTTTCAGCTCACCATTCCTGTATGACTGGCACTGTGCTTGGGACGTGGGACAATGATTACCACTGTGCAAGGTCCTACCACTTACCTCACGCCTCAAGGCACCACCAGCTGACTTTCAAAATTATCTAGTTTTCTCCCAAGGCAGCTCACAGACCTCCTGTGACCAGCTAGTATGCACTTCTCTTTCTCACTCATTTCCAGCTCATGAATTCCCAGATACGTAATTTCGTCTTGGTTTTATTTCTGTGATCCTCAGGGCTGTTGAGTCATTCCTTTCCTGTCCTAATTCCATCTCCCAGCTTTATGTCCTCTGCAAATTTCTGCAGCACATTTCCTAACATTTGTGGCACTGGGAAGCACACTGCCCAATAGGTTTGACTGAGTGGTGAACCTCCCTCGGTAATTCAGGTAACAAATACTTTCATGACAGCCAAGGGCCAACCACCATTTTTACACTTATTTTAAGAATGTCTATAAACTAGTATAAGTTACCAAATTATTACATCCATGCATGGTTAACAGCTATACATAGCAGAGCTATTATATTACTCATGAACAACAGCAGCTTCAGCAGTTCCCATCTTAAAAGGCTTCGTTTAGGACAGGCACATGGTAACAGTAAGCTGTACCTGATATTTTATCTTTTTGCACGTAGAATGACTTTATTCCCATTTGCCACTGTTAGGAGCTCAGAGAACTCTTCACTAGGTGACCTTACTTTGCGTTCACATCTTACTGTTCATACTCAATTTCCCTTATCCAACTGATGATACTAAATGGGGAGGAGTTGTTGACTCTCTCGAGGGCAGAGAGGTCCTGCAGAGAGACCTCAACAAATCAGAGGACTGGGCAATCACCAACCACATGGAATTTAACAAGGGGAAAGTGCTGGATTCTGCATCTGAGATGGGGCAACCCTGGATGTATGTACAGACTTGGGGAATGAGAGGCTGGAGAAGAGTGCTATGGAAAGGGACCTGGGGGTCCTGGATGATGACAAGTTGAGTATGAGTCAGCAGTGCCCTGGCAGCCAGGAGGGCCAACTATGTCCTGGGAGGCATCAGGCAAAGCATCGCCAGCCGGTCAAGGGAGGGGATTGTCCCGCTCTGCTCTGCACTGGAGCAGCCTCACCTTGAATATACTGTGCAGTTTTGGGTGCCACAATATAAGAATGATATTAGAGAGTGTCCAAAGGAGGGAAGTGAAGATGGTGAAGGGTCTAGAGGTGTGGTGGTGCATCCCTCCCACCCATAGGCTGAAGCCACATGAGGAGCAGCTGAAGTTACTTTTGTTCAGTCTGGAGAAGAGGAGGCTGAAGAGAGACCTCATTGCAATCTTCAGAATCCTCACAAGGGGAAGCTGAGGAGCATACACTGATTTCTTCTGTCTGATGACCAGTGATAGGACCCAAGGGAATGGCATGAAGCTGAGTCAGGGGAGATTTAGGTTGGATATTAGAGAGAGGTTCTTCAACCAAAGAGTGGTTGGGCACTTGGACAGGCTCCCCAGGGAATGGGTGACAGCATGAAGCCTGTCAGAGTTCAAGAATCATTTGGACAATACTCTCAGACACATGGTGTGACTCTTGGGAAATCAAGAATCTGTGCAGGGCTAAGGTTTGGACTTAGATGATCATTGTGGGTCTCTTCCGACCCAGGATATTCTTTAACTAATTCTATGGTTCTATAGACCTACCTAAACCACATCTAAATCTACCCAAATCTATTTAACCTGTCTAAACAACAAGTGTAGCAAGATCATAAGGATACTCCGAACCTCATCTCCGATAATTCAGCTGTCCAGACAGGCTTTGCCCAAGACCCTCAAATCTCTCCCACACTATATTCACCTATATACTATATTCTCTCTTATATTGCCCCATATTATTTCTCATATTTCTCTCTCTTTTATGTCCTTGCTCACTGCAGCTCACTGCCTCATTAACACCTCGGGGTGCTACTGCCGCCCCCCACTCCCGCGCCCCCGGGGTCGCCCTCCCCTCCCCACAGGGGCCGCCCCCTT
>WEIV01014429.1:59798-78082 GCA_013390005.1 Calyptomena viridis | reverse complement strand
TCTGGCTCCATGTCTGCAGTGGAGGTTGGCACAAAGGCATTGGTAGAATAATTTTGAGGTAGAAGAAACGTGTTAGCAACAGGTGATGGTTATTGGTACAGAATTATAAATATAGTACGTTGTATCAGTTAATTGGATAACAAAGTCTTTAAAACCTCACTGCAGTCACCATTTCATGGCTTTTGCAGCACATGTTTCAGAGTGTTAAGTCTAGGTATAAGACGGCACACTGAAATAGAAATAAGAACTTAATAAACAACAAGAAAAACTGGAAAAGCTGTGAGTCCGACCTCTTTTATCTGGTGTTGGACTTTGATAAGGGAAGAAAACCTCCTATTTAGAAGCCTAGGTCCCAACAGGACCACATTGGAGCAGTCCATTCCTGATACATAAAAACATGCATAAAAATGCTAAATGTATTCATGTAAAGGTTGGAATCTTTGGAAGACTGTTTCCTTGCTATTTTGGACAGAGCAAGGACATGGAATTGCAAATGTGAACTGTTAATATATGCACAGTTGTAGCCAATTTCTGAATTCCAAGGTAGCTGCTGAGATAAATGATCAAGTTAAATATGACATTTCTGAAGTACTTAATAGACTTGATGTAGTAAATAGTAGAGTCAAGGTTAGACCTGAGAATAAATGCTGTATTGCCTTGGACTGGTTTAGATGCTAGTAAGGAGAATTCTGAGATGCTGCTGCTCAATTTCAAGAGTACTTATTAAACTCTTCCTTAGACTTGCAGAAAACGACAATATAACTAAACTAACTAAAGTGTTAAAGTGGTACAACAGCTGCAAGAGACTTTGGAATGCTGGAAAGTATTTATTTATTTATAAATATGCTCTTGATAAGGTGTTGGTTTAGACCATCTTGCTGTATCAGTAATGGGTTGACATCTTTTTCTCTTCCATTATCGACTGTTTAGTGCTGCATCATTAGAAACCTTTTAAATGTAAAAATTATGTTTCTTTTGATGGATTTTTAATAGTACCTGAAGAGTCTAGAATACCCGCTCTTTGCTGCCTCACATATTCTCCACTGTTGCTGTTGTCTCTGCTCCTCCACTCCTATTTTTTCCAGTCATTCACACGGGGGGAGCTAATCCTCCAAGGGAGACGCATGGAGTTTCCTAGGAATTTTGCCAGGCTTTCACTTCATAGTGTGATAGTCATGTTGACTAGAATGAGTCTCTTCTACTTTTTGTATAAAGACTGTAGTTCTATTTCTAACACAGAAACTGCTAGCAGGCAATGACCTTTAATTTTACTCTGTAGTTGCCCCTGAAACAGTTTTCAGCTTTTAGAATTTGGCATAACAGTAAGGTAACACTAAATGGAGTGGGAAAAGGTAACTTTTTGTTTCCAAATTCCTCTCCATTAACCTCTTTACTATTTAAGTGAATAGCAACCAGGGAGAATTTGGGCAGAAGAGCAGCTATATCTGCAAATCCACTGGAACATACTACTTTTTAATTTGTGGAAATGCCAGAAGTTCAAGTCATCAGACAAAAGGCACTTGGAAATGCTTCCAGGCATATCTCTTCAGGTTTTTTTATAGTGTTGAACACTTAGCTGAAGGATGCCAGTTAAAAGCTGCAAGAATACAATATAAATTCAAAATACAGTATAGTCTGCATGTCATTTTCAGGAACTCATCAAACAAAAAATTAATGAAAAGAAAGCAAAAGATTTATTTCTGCACAGTTTTGAATCTTGTTTGTATTTCCAAAATATCCTGTGATGTGTTGTGAATCATATCCTGAACTTTTGTATAGGGAGACACAGTGCTGCTTGTGATTATTTTAAGGCAGTTTTAATTCTAACCAGATGGATTCAGAGATACAAATCAAGAAGGGGGAATACTGCATCAGGAGTTCAGGCATACAGGGGCTGCCAATTCTGTTGTCTGGCAACAGAATTTCAGTATGAATATGTGAATAAAGATAACTTGAATGTGGAGAGACACAGATAGAGAGCAGGTCTCAGAAATGAAGTAAAGGGCTTCATGAAAGACATCTAAGTGAATGTATAAAGATGTTCTAAGAGTATGGAGAGACAGAATGCATCAGTTTCTAGGCTGTAGCCTGCTACTGTTCCTTTGCACTGATCTGGAAGTGATATTTAATGTAATTGGGTTGGTTATGAATTTAAAGTTTGTAGAGCTGCATATAATTTTTAGAAGCTTTACTTGGATTTGTCTGACACTCGTAGGTGAAATTTAAATACCTTGAGTCCAGTTCAGAAATAATTTTTATAAGTTCATAGGAGGTTTGAGGAAGGATTTGAGAAATGGGATAATAAATTGTTGTTTTTAACTGCAGATAAGTGCATGCATTAACTGGTTTAAAATAGAAATACGCTAAAAAGTAGCAAACACATCTGAGGTGTTTTTTTCCCACGGAAATTTACTGAGTATTAAATTAATAGAAAACTATGCTGTAATATATTTCCCATTCTGTGAAAGGGTTCCTATAGGATATGACAGGTAATTGAGTCATTAACATAAAATATTAATAATTAAGATGATACATTCCATTTTCTTAATGTATTGTAGTTCCACATCTATCTATGTGCAAATATGACACAGATTTACTGGGACACAGAAGTCACCTTGAAGCTGTGTTCAGTAACAGCTGATTAGCATTATCTGTTCCAAATGTAAAATAAGTTCAACTTCTCTGACCTCATTAGGGAGAGCTAAAAGTGCCTCAGTAATAAATGCTTCTCTAGCTTCTTCCAATAGTTTGATTTATATAGAAGAAAGTTTTAATGACACAATCCCTGCCACTAATAGGCCAGTAGTCCTTAAGGATGTAGAATAAAGATTCTGAAAATAATTCGACTTAGCACTAAAATTAAAAAGGGGTGCTTGGACAGGAAAATATATTTTTCAATAGCACACAATCTGCAATACATCAGTCTTTTCACCTGCTTATATTCATAGACATCAATGCAGAGGTAAGATTGATGTATCCAGAAGTGCTTGATAATCTGTTCATAAACTTAGATATATACACCTGTTTGTTTTTGAATGTGAATGACTAGAGTCTATGTCCACCAAAAATAATTATCATTCTGGCACATTATTTATTAGTCTTTTTTTTCATTTGATGAATGTAAGTATTTGGGGTGATAAAATAACAAAGTGGTCTATGAACCTGAGAGGCTGCTTCAAATTTGGATCTAAATCAAAAGCAGAGGATATAGTGAATTCAAATTGTGAAATATTCAGAAACTTGTTTGCTTTATAAAGGAGTAAGATGGTAAGTTTTAATTTTGCACACTTTGCATAAAATTATAATGCAAAAATACAGATTGCAATTAGTCTCTTCCAAATATAATTTTATCTTATTTTATTTATAATTATAATTTATCATAGAAATTAATATGCCATCCTGAATATTTTAAACCTATCAAATTAATCTACAACTCAAAACTAACAAACAGCAAAGTGGTATAAAAGCCTCTTTTGTAGTAACCAATTAGGGAGAATTGGTTACTCCAGGAAAGACAGGCATATTGGCAAATGATGCAAAAATATATAAGCTTGGTCTGTTACTCATTCTTCACAGATATATCAATATTCAGAAAGTTTTCGAGATAGCAGGAGAAAAGAATGACTTAGATCTTTTTATTAGCAAAGGAACACACCAAATACCAAAAACTCTTCTCCCTAAACCCCTTATTTCAGTACTTGAAGTGGCACATGTCACTTGGATAACATTAATTTATTTTTCAGCTTAAAGATCAAAAATTCTCTTTATGTTTTTACAGTGCTCTGAATTTGAGAAGTTGATCCTGCTAAGTGTGTTAGTTGGTTTAGAGCCCAATTACTAGTCACAGAACAAATGAAAACTCCAGATAAGATGACGCCATGCTGAGATAATTCAAAAGGAATTGGTCACACTACTTCAGGCTGACACTTTTTTTTTTTGCTTGAAATGTGGCTTTTTGAAAACCAACTATTTATGAGAAGAATAAAAAAAAAGCACTTCTTTTTTGCTTTTCTTGCAGAGTTCACCTAAAGCCTCAAATATGTGAGTTGCATTATCTTTCTAATATCTCGACAGATCATTTTCTTCCCTTCCAGGTAAAAAAGAGCAAGTCTAGGTAGATAAAAGATGTGTTTACTTGTGGCTGGGAAGGCTGCACACAGATGAAGAATCTGACATCTCTGACAACTTTGTATTCAGTTGAGATCACTCACAAGGTACTAAATGGATGGTTTGGACTCCTTAAATCTATCATATCCAAGAGTTAAGTTTTTCTGTATGGGTTCTTCATGTAATTACTGCTTTGCAAGAGGACATATGTGCTGCCTCTAGCAATATTTTCAACAATAACTTTTCCTTTACTCCAGTAGTGAATGATCAGATAGGTGAAAGCAGACTTGCTGCAAGTGGAAAAACTAAGGCTGACCTTATAAACATATTTGTACTTCTCTAAATGTGACAAAAAACCTGGGTCCCTTTCGTGATGCCATTATCTTCGGTCCCCATTTTCTTGTGCTAAATCACCTGTGTGTATGTGGTTGTGTATGCTCCTCAGGCAGCTTTTGTTGTAGAAATCTACTTGCCCAGCCAGTTTCTCTGTAGGTATCAACACAAAAACAAACTCTCCTAAATGGTATAGTCTTAATGAGGGAAGGCACCATGGGAAAGCAAGGGGACATCAGAATATGTCCTGTGTGCTTTTCTGTAATCTAAGATATTGGCTTCTGACATAAGAAATAAATAAAAAATGCTAAACAAAAAGTTTTTATTCTAATAAGGAAACAGCAAAAGACACAGGTATTTGGGGTTTTCCACAAGGATAGAGAAGTACTAGGTGTAAATTTTCAGTGTTTCTTTATTGGCAGTTTTTATGTAATTGCATGTCATGGGTTGAGATTTACAGTTGAACTGGATCTTAAAGGTCTTTTTCCAACCCAAATGGGTCTGTAACTAAAGGATATCCAGCTGTACCATTGATTATGTCTTTCCAGCATAAAAGAAACAGACAAAAAGTACAACGTGATTGTGCAAATAAATGAGAAACAAAAACAATCATTGTATCAGACTGGTGTGGTTTGTGATTAAGAGTCAGATTTTGAAAACCTAGAGTTGTTTGGTTAGGCTGCCCAGTAGGACTCTGCTACTAGGGAGGGCTTTAGATAATGATCAGATTGGAATGAGCCTTGGAGAGGACCTCATAGTAATGCATTGGATCAGGACACTCTCAATAAAAGTAGATGAAACCAAAGCCAGTGATAGTGTTGTTTATCTGCAATGCCAAGAGTCTTCTGGCTCAAGCATGCATCCAGGCAATGTGTATCCAAGACACAATTCCTTCCCCAGCCTTTGTATTTTCCATCTTGTAGGAAAGATAGGTTATTGCAAATGGAGAGAAGATACTTTTCTACCTGGTCAAGCTGTGCTCCCCTTAAAGACTGGCTTCCAGGCATGAGGACAGGAGCATGTGGTGGAACCATTTCTCTAACAGCTGTTTGCACATTTGATCTTTCATAGCTAATGGCCTAAATGCATTCTTAAATATTATAATGGAATTTCCTCTCTATTTTAGTTCACAGTGAAACTTCATTCCCTCTGAAGTGCAATGAGTGAGGGAATACAAACTTTATGCATCTTCCTGAATTATCTCAAATATTTAAACCAAAATTTCATAATTTAAATAAGGAATTAGATCCTTGGCATGTGGGATTAATGGCTTATATCCAAACCAGTGATTTGCAGAACTGTCATTTTCTTAGAAATTAAGAGCTATAAAAAAAATTGGTTCTAAATGTTTGGTTTCCTATAACAATAAAAATTAAAAGCCACCATTGCCTCTTAAACCATGTCAAGGCACATGCTACAGTTTTGTTGAAAGATTTTTGAATAGATGAGAAACTTCTCTGCTTGAAAAGACTGTAACAAAGAGAGCAAAAATGCTTGTCTGTATGGAGAGTACTTTAAGTTTAAACCCTTGTGGAATGAGTGGAGAACTATTTTCCAAAGAAGTTGTAATTAAGTTTATAGCAACTCCAAGAACTTGATCTATTAGTCACGGAGTTGTTAGTGGGCTCAGCACCTATGTGCAGGTGTTTAAGTTGTCCAGGTATGAACTCGTTTTCTAACCAAAGGTGCCAGTCTTGTAATTATCTGTCTTTATTCAGACGCTTTCATAAAACGATCAATAGCTGGCACAACTTGCAGAGCCTCAGTTCAATGGGCATCTGCTCTGGGCTCTCAAAGCAGGTGCTTTATCCTTGTTATAGTCAGCAGCACTTGGAGAGAAGAGACAAGCTACAAAATATCTCACACTCCTCCTTTAGGTCACTATCACAAAGACTTTGCAATGGTGACATCTGTTGGCAGATGCAACACTATTGTGAGTGTATATATATATTTTTTTTTTTCATGTATGTATAAACAGTGAGTTCCTTTATTTTCAAGCTATTTAAGAGCAACTTGTGTTTGGCAAGAGAAGAACCTCTTTGCTTGCTTTGGCCTTCTCCCAAATACATTTCAATGATAGGACTGCAATGGAAAAATACTCCTAAGCCTTTCTTCAGAGGCTGTGGCTCCTGGGACACGCAGCTGAGATGCAGAAGTCAGTGAAGTGCCAAACTGAGTTAACTTCGTGGTACTCCAGACGCATGCCTTGAAGGACATCATGCATACCACCACCTCAGTGACTCGTGCCCTGCCTCTGCCAATTCCTAGACCTCAGGGAAAGTTGAGAGGAGGCAGTATGAAGAGCTGTATAAACAAAGTACTGCACAGTTAGTGTCACCTTTACCCTGTGAACTTAAAAAAGTCAGTTTCTGATGTGTCTGTTTGGGAAAGGCTGTGAGTTATCAGCTGGGTAAAAATCTCACCTGCAAGGAGAGCATTAATCATCCTTAAAGGAAAGCTGATGCTATTTGGCTGAGCAAAGCTGTTTGAAAGATATCAAGATGGGAATAACCTCTTGCCATCATTTCAGTGTGATTAATATCTGAAGATGGTTTTGCTTAATCATTAAGCAAAATGAATTTACAATGTTGCTCTTGGAAAAATACGATAGTCTATGTCAGCACTCAGTGCAGTGTACTGGAAAAAGTATTGGACTAGAACTTGTTTGTTTCTCTTACCACTTAAAGCCTGCATGCTTGGAGCTCTGAGTACAGAGAGCTTGCTGAAGTAGCCACCAGCCAGTGAGAAGGCTCCATGTTATTGCTCTTCCTTTACAGAGTATCTCAAATCTTTGTGGCCCTGCTCCTGGAAGGTGCTGAGCATCGTTGCTCCATGCAGAGGACAGTCTGTAGCCACCAACCCTTGTGAAGCACCTCTTGCCTGTGAGATCTCTTGCCTGGTAAGGGGACCTTTTCTAAATCAATCTCCTTCCACTAATATGCCCAGGTGCCATTATCAGTATTCAGATAATGACTACTAATTCAGGGTCTTGGGGGGCTTTGCCTCCCTACTAGCACAATCTCACTCCACTATGTGACAAGCTCTTGGAGTAGGCAACATCTCTTAACTTGTGGTCCCTGGTTGGGCCTGGGACCCAGCTGGGTCATTAGTTGTGGTCTTGGAAGATGGTGTCTGGGAAATACTATTCCAACTGCAGTGTAAGGTGGGAAGGAGTGAAGAGGTGAAAGGGCATGCTGCTGCTTCCCAGGGAGCACAAATTGCTGTAGGGGAGAGAGATTTGGGGAATTGTGTGAAAAGGCCTCTCCATTCCACACTAAAACTTCTCGAACACAATGATAAGTTATATTAAGACAGCATATTGAGAAATTACAGTAAGCTGCAATAATAACCAGGTACGAGTCATTATGACATTACAATATCATTCCCACTTTTCTGCAATACACCTTCAATGAGTGAAAAATAGCTGACTTGAGCTAGAAGTAGTTGCTTATAGAGTGACAGGTGGCATTGAAAACCATCATATCATTTCTCTGTCAATGAAATATGCTTCTAACAGCATATCTCTTACATATTTTCTCACTCAAACTTAAGATTGTAACTACTTAAGACACATTTAAACATTTAACATTTAAAGCATGCTAATTCTGCTGAAGTGCCAATTAAATGTTGCTCTTGTTTGTACCATCACTTTGTAACTGAGGGCACTACCCTGATGTAGTAATAGAAACACAAAGTAGGAGATCATTTCTGCCCTAGATTGTTTCTCTTTGAAAATGTAAGCTAGGACAGTGATGCTTTTTCCCCCCCTTTATCCTATTTTTTGGTTCTGTTCTTACTTACCTTTAATCAATCTATTTCCTCCTGCTTAAACACTTAGTGTATTCCGAAGAGAAGTTGTCCCTGCCAACACCCAGCCAAACTATTTGAGTTCGTTCTTTCATTTCTTGTAGTTAATAAGCTACTATCAAAAGAGTGTTTTTATTAAGGAGGTAAACCTGCCCACATTTATAATGCTTCTAAACAATGTTGGCAATGTTTATGATACTGCATAAATGGAATAATGACCACAAAAAAATAAATCACTTATATTTTGGACCCTAAACCTTGTTCCAAGTTATAGGTTATAAAATAAGGCCAATTAACAATGAAATAATAAGCTGCAAAGTAATAGTAGCTTTTTTCTTTTCCACAGTAGTATAGTTCCTCAGTAGTATTAAGTGATAAATAAACAAATAGTTGAATTACTAAATTTAGTAGATCTATTTTTAATCTCACTTCCCTAGTTGTAATTCAGGAATAACTTCAGTGTGAAACATTTCAAGTTAGGATAAATGAAGCCAGGATTCATATAAAAATAGAATTATATTAAATAAATGCAAATAAACATTTAATTTCCCCCTAACTTTTACACTTCATTTGCAAACAAGTTTTTACACATTGATCAAATGAAGAACAAGTACTTAAAAGAAGGAAAATTCTTTGTAAGGCTCCAAGATAGGACTTGCACCTGCCTTTGAAAATTGATGCTTATTACTGAATTTGACAATGTCAATAGCAGTTCTTTCAAAATGGACAGAGGGCCTTAAGGATAGAAACTTGCAGACACAAGCACCTAAAATTTGCTACAGGTTCAGAAGCCCTCTGGTCTGGGAGAACTGGCAGAAAAAAGATGATGAGGTTATCCACATCTAAGTGAGGACAAGGCAAGTACAAGTATTGTACATCCCACAGTTCTTTCCTATGAACCTTTTTGCTGTGAAAAGAGCAAGAGACAATACAGCTGTCTTTCCACAAAGAATCTTTTACCAGTGTTTATCTAATTGCAAATCAATGAGCCAAAGCTTTTCTTAAGTAAATCATTAATTACTCCTCAGTGGGCACAAAGGGCAATACTACTTCCTGGGAGAAATGCTTCTCCTTAACAGAAATGTGTTCTTTTCTTTTCCAGTTTTCAAGTCAAAATAAAATCCACCTCTTTTCTCCAAGTCCTCCAAAATATTACTGTAAAGCAGCAACACTAATCAGCAATGCTAAAGTGCTTTCTGGCACTGGGATTCCTGCTGGGATATTGGACTTCCAGGGAGAAAAGGAGGAGGAAAAGAAGAATGGAAAATTTCTCATGGCTTTGATGTGTTAGTGACTTGGTTATCCCGTTTGGATTATTATACAATAGAGAAGCAGAAATGAGCACCTGAAGCACAAATTATTCTTTAAATCAAAATTATCCCTTCATTAACTGCAGAACTTATCAGTGAACTGAGATAAAATGTCCTTGTTCTGCAGGTGAAGGAGGAAATCTTTACAGTTCATGCTCTCATCACCAGCAATAAAGGCAGCTGCAAAACAAGAACACAAGGAGATAAGGACTTTATTTTTTAATATAATCAGTACTACAGCAAAGCAGAACTGATAAACAGGATCTCCCTTTTTTCACTAAAAGAGTTGGCTTGAACAGGGGCGTTACCATTCTCTGAAACACCCTTAAGGCAACTCATATTGCAACACTTTAAAAGACAACTGCTGGAAATAGCACTGGCCATTGCAGCGTCACCTACCAGGAACTGCCAGACCTTACCTATGCTTCCCACCAGACATTTCCATTGCTGTTACATGGTTTTGAATTTGATATTATTTCTTTAATCATCTTCAAAAGCAGTCAGCATTGTGAGCTGGCCCTGCTCATTGCCCTGCAGGTGTCTGCATCTCTGCATCAAAATGTTTGTAAAGTTTAGTTGATATTTTATCAGAAAGTCATCCTAGTTAAAGAATTAACTTGGATTCCTTGTTAAATCACTGCATAGGAACAGTAAGTTGTCTTTTAACAGCACTTAACGAGATGGGAGGAGGTGAGACACAAAATGTTCTTACTACTAAGGAATGAAGGAAGAGAAAGTGCACAACTGACTACCATGCATTGTTTCTAAAAATAGGCATACTACATTTTTGTGTAAAGCATCAACTGCTCCTTAAAATGGCATCAAAATATTGAAAACTAAAGTCTTTGTTTGATATTCCCCTCTCTCCTGGCTTTATCATACTTTCAAATCATTTTTCCCTCCTCATAATACTGAACGATTTTAGCTTTGCCTGAAATCTTTATACAGCTTTATTAAACAAACTCCCTTTTCCACACAAGCTTTTCCAGTTGCAATCCAAACACTTTTGAGCAGCATTGTCTACGTATTAGTAGTGCATTAACAGGAAGCTCCTGCAATCCTGCCCTCCTTCCCTCAAGTACACGAAAACATATCTACTACCTCATCTCTTGTATGAATTATTAATATTTTGTGCACTCTGTTAATGTGTAAGTATCTCCTCGCATGCATTTTCCAAATTTTGACACTGTTCATCCTTACTTCTGTTTATGAAAGAAACTATTTTTGTGATATTCTATAAGTTGTTTTTTTTTAAATATCACAGAATAATGTCAAATATTCCTAGGATATTTTACTTGTTTTTTGGGTTTTCTTTTCCTTCACAGCATTTTAGCTTCCTTGTTTCATTTTCTTAAGCAGCTAAATGCTAATGAAACATGATGAAGACATACGTCTTTTGTCTGCATCTTTCCAGGTCATTTGCATTTAACCGAGATAAAAAGAGAAAGATACTATCACCACAGCACACATCACCTGCATAAGCAGCCCTTTTGTGATTCTGACATTAAAAGGTAGGTGTTTCTTCAAGTCACCATAAGGTGCCAACTATATTTGTGTATATACTTATTCTTTTTAGAATGGAGATGCATGTGAGAATTCAGCAAAATTGAATATTTGATCAGAAAGAGAGAAAATCATATATGATGGAGACACTGATGCTGAAATCCACTGCATTAGCTTGGTTACTCTAGCAACCATATTCTGACCTGTGCTATGATCCTCCTTGTTCAAGTGTGGCATAACTAAAAGGTCTATTTTGTACATAACTGAACATAGAGAAACCTGTCTAATTTTCTACTGTACGGTTAAATGAGGGTGCATTCAGTGGCCTCTGTTGCAACTGTTTTCCAAACTGAGGTTTAGAAATGGCAAGGTAGAAAGAACAAGTGAAATATGTGTGAAACTGAGGCATCCTGCAGGCTTTGTGGAAGATGGTGGCCCTCAAGTCTCTCTAGATGAACATCTGATTAAAATCCTCACATACTGGGATCTCTTGACCCATCTGTTTGCAATGCCCATGGCAAGACTAGGTTCCACCCCATTTTTAGAGGAATGACTGTACTGTATGACGTCTATTCCTATCACTTTCTTCCAGAAGTGCATTGCACTTTTTTGGAGCCCCTCATAAATGCACCCATCGGGGTCCCATCCTCTCCTCAGCTTGTGCACGATCCAGCTCCACCCTGCGGGAACCAACTCACAGGTGGAATACACTGTACCTGTCAAAAGTGCCAGCGTGAAGATAACTCAGGACCCACTGCTGGCTAAAGTGAGACTGAGCAACATCACACAAGCTGAGCCATTGGCAAAGGCACACAGCAAAAAAAAAGAGACACAAAACCCACAAATGGCCTCTGAGCCAGGCTTTTACTTAATACTGATAATTTCCCAATACTTTAGCCTGTTTCAGACATGGCTTGCTGTGTCTCAGCTCAGATGCCCTCCTATATCTAGCCAGACACTCCTCCAGCAAGTGCCAGCACCTTATCTGTGTCAGGGAAATTCAGTTCGCCAGACTCCATCCCAGTTCCTGATTTTCCCTCCTCTACCCTGTGCAGCCTGGGAAGTCCTCCTATGTCTGTGATCATGCTCCTGCTTCCTATTGTCCTCCGTAAAATGAACTTCGGTTGCTAAATATTTGCAGCTACTTGCACAGTCCAAGGCTGGAAGAAATAGCCAGACTAGGGCATTTAAGTTTGGGGTGCTTGTTGCAGAACTCCTATTGTTTAGCCTTACCCACAGAATCTCAATCCAAAGATGACTATAACCAAAGCTATCAAAACCTCATTCTCTACGACACCTTTGTTGCTAAATCTCAGAAGCTGCTTTGTCTCTTCAGAAATGTCCTGATTTTTTTCCAAGCTTGCTTAAAAAACTCCTGTAGTAATCCCTTTTGCTTTAGGCCAAGTTGTTGCTGCTATGACTGGTGATGAAAAAATTTGAAGGGAATTGTTGATTAGAGCCACCTCTTGGAGGTAGGGTTTACCTTTTTATGAAGAAAACTATGTGAGAAGAAAATGGTACTTCAATCATCACTTAAGGTTGGAGTTTTTTTCCTCAACATGTATTTAAAAATATTTTAAAAATAGTTCCACATTTAAATAATATGTCTACATTTAATTTCTCCACCCTAAAAATCATACCCAAATTTGGATTTTCTTGTCTCAGATAACAAGTTATCTCCATAGCAGTGGTTTGCAGCTTCACTCTCCTGCAAGATCAGCATTTGGTCTCCTTCAGTACCAGTGTTTCCAGTGTCAAGAGATGTCAGGAACTGGACACGGGGGGTTACATCTACTGTCACAGGCCTTCTTAAAACTTTGCTTCAGAAAGTGAAGTAAATCTTGCAACCTTGCTTCTAAGGCAAGGTTGGAAAATGGGGCTCATCCTTCATACAGCCAGGATCTCTGGCCAAAATGAACAGTTTCCCTCATCTTGTTCATCATGCTTGGGTTTCCAATCTTTCTTCTCTGTCACAGAAACATAATTGAAATTATTAATATTACCATAGCCTATCACCTTAGCAATGCATCAAAGTTAAAGAATTAGGGATGGACTTGCAACTACACATTTCGTTACCAATACAGAATATTTTTAGAATAAAAGTGTTGGGTTTTGACCGTGGCCAAAACCTTGATCCATGCCACAGCCAGATACAGCAGCTATTCTGAATTTAGCCCAACCAACTATCTAGCCATCCAAGTATTATTCTGCTAATTCAAGACACTACAGCAACAACTTTTAGGAAACATGAAGGGAAAACTGCAGGAATGAAGAGAAACACACTCTAAAATCTTATGCGTTTTAAATCCTTCTTTATCTTGTCAAAAACAAATGGTCCCAGGACCAAGCCTGACAGAGTTCAAGAAGCATTTGGACAATGCTCTTGGACACATGGTGTGATTCTTGGAGTTATCCTTTGCAGGGCCAGGAGTTGGACTGGATGATCCTTGTGGGTCCCTTCAAACCCAGGATATTCTATTATTCTTGAAATAAAGAAAAAGAAAGATGAGTCTTGTGGACCCCTGGTGTTTGCAAATCTTCCCAGAACATATAATTTGAGGTTTGTGCATTGAAAACCGAGGCAACAAATGTTTCTTTAGAAAATGTTTCCCCTAATTTACTTTTAAAGCAGAAAATATAAAGCGGCTCACTCTTTGATTATTTTTCGACTGTGAGACAATTCACGGTTTTACGCGATAAAATATTTCAAGTACACTTTTTTCTAGCTAGAAGAGATTAAATGAGACTTAAATAGGCCCAGTGCTTTATAACTGTCTATGCTTTCTAGCACCAAAAAGAAGTGCCTATTGCAGGATGTCTGTAACATGTTGAATTTTGTCCTTAACTTTCAGATAGCATCCATCTCAGCCCTGTGCTGCTCTCTAAGGCAGTAATGTCCTCCTCATCCTCTTCAGCGCTGGAGATGGAGATCTTCCAGTACATTGATGTACATCAAAGTGATTTCATCAAGGTAGGGACTATATTGTGATGAAATGATGAGAGCAGAGCTGATTCCCCAGAGGCCTGTGCTCTACATGCCAGAGAAGAATTTGCCACTAAGGTAATGAGCAGGGTTCCAGGTCTGGCATCAAGAGTGCAACATCCATGTCACAAAGAAAGGCTGCAAGGAGATGGACTGTGCTGGGGATCCTTGCGGTGAAAGAGGAATTTGCTTGCACTTCCACAAATGATATGGTTGTAGGCATCCTTTGAGTGTGTGCAAAGAGAGACTCCGCTAAGCCAAAATGCACCTGGCACAAGAGGCACAAGCCAGATAGTATGCTCTCCCTCTTGCTTTACATCAGATCTGATTTTTGTAGGTTTGCTCTTGACAAGGAGAGGAGTCTTGGTCTCATGCTGGCTTGTGCTTTCATTTTTGTCAGCCCCCTGTGAAATGGCAAAAGATAATTAAAAAGTCAGTATCAGTTGTGCTTTAAAATTATGAGCGCTTCTGAATCCTCACAAGGATCACCAAGGTAATTTGTACATAATGCAATTTCTGCAATGCCAACTAGTCAGCATCTCCCTCCTTTTCCACTGGATTTTAAACTCATGGTTGACAATGTGAATGCCTAAGTGTGAGCACCCTCCCTGTTTGGAAAATCAGGAATTTCAACTCTGAGGAAAAATCTATTCTGAAATACTCTTTACTCTGAAACCTTAGAGCATCCATGACCTTGCTATGATGATACAGAAAGGAAACCATCTTCCAGTGTGAGATTTCTGATGTCAAGGGCAAAACAGCACAACATTCTGGGTCATCTGACTGTATTTTTATTCCTATCCAGGATCTTAAGGAATGGGTGGCTGTGGAAAGCGACTCTGTTCAA
Source organism: Calyptomena viridis (assembly GCA_013390005.1). NCBI lineage: Eukaryota > Metazoa > Chordata > Aves > Passeriformes > Eurylaimidae > Calyptomena > Calyptomena viridis. Next base: position 63,192 of record WEIV01014429.1, on the reverse strand, counting down.
CCAGATCTGAGGAAAGAAGTAGTACGAATGATGACTTTGGCAGCAGACAGACTTGCAGCACTGGGAGCCACTGTTAATGTAGTTAACCTGGGTTCACATCAGGTGCTTGGCTGATTCTTGGGTTTAAGACATCGTATTTACACGTGGTCTACCTGTTGCATTCAGTCCTATGTATATATATGTTATGACATAACATTATGATATTTTTGGTAGCTAGATAACAATTTATCAGTAGCCCTGTACCTACATGATACCTACTGAAATCAATCACTCAGACTGAGAACATAGTTGGGAACTACACAGACAGTCCAAATGCAAATAGATATTCTCTGCAGCAGGGAGTTTGATGCTTTTAACTAGGGGGAAGCAGTTTGCAAAAGTGAAAGGACTGATTTTTTTGCCAGGGCTTGTTTTTACATTCTTCTCAGCAGTGAAGCATGAAACTTAATGCATCATTTGTCACCAAATCTCTATATGAGGGAGGCAGCTTTTAAGAGGAAAATATTGTGAGACAGAAAGGGTTATCTATCTAAAGTATTGTGTTTAGTTTCGGGAGCTTCGGAAAAATGCTGTAAGCTATTTTCTTAATGATTGTTGGAAAGCAAGAATTAATCACTGGGAAATTTTCGTCTCTAATTTGCTTACCTTACTGTAGCTAGGGGCTCTCTTCTGCCCTGGGCTTTTATATTTCTAGTCCAACAGGAATTCAGAAGTTCAATAATAGTGACCCTCTTTTCCTTTCTCTGAGGCTTCTGGGGAAGATTCTGCGAGTCTTAGCACAAGGATCTTATACTACACCAACACTTTAATATTTCAGGCTATGCCATTTGATAGTTTTAAAGAATGCGATTGGGCCATGTGGAACTCTATTCTGCACAGAGGTACATAACAGGATTAGTTTAGAGCCTTAACCTGTTTTCAGATCAGTCTGACATAGCTGCTGCTACTTCCTGCCAGCAACACTTTATTTTCTTTCTGTATTTGAAGTTATAGTACTCCTGCCTTCTGTCTGTGGTGAAATCAACCCCAAATTAATTTGTGTGTCTTTTGACTATTTCAGTGTCACAACAGACTCTCTTGCACACAGTCAGATCTGTCTTCTCCAGTGCTGAGAAGTGAGAGTTTAGTAACAAGGACATTTATGACAGAAAAAGGCTAGAAGAGCTCCATAAAGTCCCTGCAGAATCTAAACATGTGGGGAGAAAAATCTTAGTGTCTCTGAATAGGTTAGGGATGGATTCAGTAAAATTTGTGCACTTAATGAAATCAAAGCCAATTGAGTATGAAGAAGTATTTTCAATACTGAGAATTTAAGGATTTTTTTGTAAATTTCTAAGGTTTCAAAGGGGTTTTTTTCTCCTTAATTGCTTTTTTTTAACCTTTTTCCACAGTTACCTGATGGCCAGGATCTCCCACTGCCTCCCGTGATTCTCGGGGAATTGGGGAAGGATCCACAAAACCCCACTGTATGTTTCTATGGTCATGTGGATGTGCAGCCTGCCAAAAGGGAAGACGGCTGGAACACTGACCCTTACACACTGACTGAAATAGATGGTGTGTACATATTCCTAAGTTTTGTATCTTTATTTGAATACATTACTGAGATCCTAAGTGGCAGGAGGCTCCCTGTATATTTAACCAAAGCATGAGGAATTATCCTGTGGAAATCTCTGGAACGTGTCTAGCAGCTTTGAGCTTTGATAATTGTGCTGTGACTAGTGAGACCCACCACTGATTGCCTAATATCTGGTATGGAAGAACCACAGGAGGTTAAAGCCACTTCATGGAGTATTCGATAGATAATCCATTTCTGCTTAAAAATTCTTGTTGGATTTTTGCATCAACCATCACCCCCCTTCGCACCTCCTGCTCTTCCTTTCTGCCACTGTAGTACTTCCACCTGCCATGTTGGAGCTAAGGAGCATTCGTGGCGGAAGAAAGTGAGGTCCCCCTTTAATGTAATCATCCTTCCTCTACAGCCAGCTGACTGAAGGAACAAAAATGACAGAAAGAGATCAGCAATTTGAGGTCAGCAGATAAGTAAGACCTCAGAAAACCCGATTCCCAGGCCTGTGCTTATAACCATTAAGTTGCCCTTTCTCATCAGCTGGGACCAATTGCAAACAGCTTTATTGGGGTAATTCTTCTGCCTCCAGTGTTTATCCAGTGTATCCAGTGGGGACCTGTTTATCACTGTACGTGAAACTGAAATCAGTTCTTGTGTAGAGCTGTAAGAAAAGAAAAAAAAAGGTTGGAAAAATGGTTACATACCTAGACTTGTAGCTTTATATTTCTCCCATGGCATTTCTCTGTAAGGTTTTTGCTAATTGTTACCTGGTTTGGCTGATGTGCCCAGAAGTTGCGTATTGTGCAAATTTTCAGGCATGTCTGGTATGAACAAACAGAGAGAGAAAAAGTCAAGCTTAAAAACTGTCATGTAGCAGGAATGACAGTATGATGTCTATAAAAGGAAGGAAAGGAAAAAACCCCATACCAGTCAATTGAGAAGCATCTGAAAACTCATCAGTTTATCTAAAATGCGTCAATGAAATCCTGAATCTTTTGACACTTCACATGTCACTACAGCTTCTGTGGCAACTGGAATTTGCTGATTACATTGAAGTAGTGAGAGACAATTCAAAGACGGCTTAAAAACATTCCTCTTTTCTTTTTAAGGAAACCTCTATGGGCGTGGAGCAACAGACAATAAGGGACCTGTCCTAGCTTGGATAAATGCAGTGGAAACATTTAGAGCCTTGAAATTAGTAGGTATCAATGAGGACTTCTTTATATTACAGTTAATTTTTATTATTTATTATTTGTTGTTATTATTTATTATCTCTCTGGAGGGATGTATTTGCATTGCTGTGAGTTAGATGATACATTTCTGTCCCAACTGAGTACACATATTTTGAAATATTAGTTTATTTTTACCGCAANATTTGCACAATATATTCTTTTAGAGTGCTGAGATACAGTTTTGTGCCTCTTTTATGACATCATGGCACAAACTGAGCACTAAGTCTTGATTTTTTTCAAGTCCTCTTGCAATCTTCTGGAAAACATGTTTTTCTTGCATCTATAGTACTGAATAGATCTCAGTGTCTCTTAAGTGCTAGCAAACACACATGTTATTTGCCCAAAGGGCAGTTGTTGTAAGTAGATATGGCTATGGTTCTGACTTTCTGCATCTTCCCAGTTTTTGAAATCACTACTAGCTATTTTGACATTTTAACAAGTGAGCAAAAAGAAATCTTTGTTGTTTGAAGCCTTTCTCTAGAAAACAGCACAGGCCATCAACAGATAAACCATCGGTGAACTCATCCATGACAGGAGTTCATTTAATTTTACACATTTGCTCTTGCCTTTAATTTGAGCATTGAATCAAAACAGA
>WEIV01014429.1:0-35401 GCA_013390005.1 Calyptomena viridis | reverse complement strand
GGGGCCCGGTGGTGGCGGCGCCAGGCTCGGTCCGTCCTTGCGGTGCCGGGAGGGCGCTTGGCTCGGCGTGCGTGGTTCGGCGCTCCTTTGAGCGGTTTTTGCTGCCCGAATCTTTCTTTTTCTCCCAACCCCCCCCCGCCCCTTTCCGAAAGTTACTGTAGAATAAGTGGAGATGAGCTTTGGGAAGTCGTGGGGTTGGCGGTGAGGAACGACGCACGTGACTTCAGGAGCTCTGTACGCGACTCTTAAGTGATAAAGGAAGGGTTGTAGCCGCTTTCCCTTTATTCTGCTTCAGACACCAAACAGAGCAGTCACAGAATCAGTTAGGTTGGAGAAGACTTCTGAAATTGTCAAGTTCAACCTATGACCGAACACCGCCACCAGGTCAGCTAGACCGTGGCACATCCAGTCTTCCTTAAACACCTCCAGGGGCAGAGCTCTGACACCTCCCTGGGCAGCCCATTCCAACGTCTAATCATCCTTTCGGTGAAGAAGTTCTTCCTAATGCCCTATCTGAACCTCCCCTGGCACAGCTTAAGGCTATGTTCTGTGGTTCTGTCACTGGTTGCCTGGTAGAAGAGGCTGACCTCCACATGGCTGCAGCCTTCTTTAAGACAATTGTAAAAAGTGATGAGGTCTCCCCTGAGCCTCCAGCTCCCTCAGCTGCTCCTCATAGAACTTGTGCTCCAGGCACTTCATTAGCTCTGTTGCCCTTTTTCTGGACTCACTCTCTTGAGTCATGAGTGCCTTCAGTGCTGTCAGTCTTGTGACTTTCAACATGGTTTTATCCAATCTAGGGAGTTAGATTCTGAGGGGACCTGTTAGATTGTGGCCAGGGAAAGTGGGTTCTCATAAACAGCATAGCAGTTTATTAATACATTTCTAAAGGGGTGTGCATCCTAAGTAGAAAAGATCATTAAACCAAAATGCTGTTTAAGGTTGTCTTTGAGGGATAGGTTATCATCTATATTATCTCAGGAGGAAGTTTTTTACGGTGAGGTTGGTGAGGCACTGCTACAAGTTTTCCAGAGAAGTTGGGGATGCCCCCTCCTTGGAAGTGTTCCAAGCCCAGGCCAGATGGAGGTCTGAGCAACTTGGTCTAGTGCAAGGTGTCCCTGTCCCTGGCAAGGGGCTTGGAACTGGGTAATCTTTAAGCTCTCTTCCAGTCCAAGCCATTCTGTGATTTTATGATTCTGTGTTGTTTAATTTTACTTGTTATGACAGGTTTCCTGTTGCTCCTTCAAATAATTAGTGTGGCCTGTGAACCACAATGTTAATCTTAAATGCAGTATTTAACAGTTACAGAGAAAGAAAAGGAAAAAACATGTAGTTTGTGATCTGAATACCGTAACTAGTGGTGATCTCATCATTTGCATAGTTACAGTTTAGTTTCTTGTTTTCCTGTGCCCGCTTTGCTTCTTTGTGTGGTTCGCCTGATGCGGACTTGGAAGACCTTGAGTTTGTTGTGTGCCTGTGTTCATCTATATCCTACTAAGCAAGATGGTAACACTTAGGGAGTAGTAAATAATGGAAATCCAAAAGTGCAAGGGTAGTAATGGCAGAAGTGATTTGCTGATAGTGCAAAACAATAACAGACTAACATATAATATACACTGGATGTAATTCCCTGTGATTCTTACCTTAATAATCCAAAGGTGTGGCCAGTGAAGACTATAAATTTTCCATTCCTGTATCAGAACATGAGTAATCAAGATGTTTGCGTGAGGCTGGAGCTTTGGATGCTGGGATCTATATTTTTCCCAGGTCACACCTCTTCATGAAAGATGAAGACAATTACAGGCTTCAGTTTGGTCTCTCTTGCAATCTCCTGTGCTATTCACAGCAAGTTACATTCATCACAGAAGTAACATTGCAGTCATTCCACCCTTATTTCATAAATTATTTCAGCATAGACATATAATCAGATTGTAGCTTTTATGTATAAAATATGGAGCCTGGCAGTAATTGTATAATCCATACATTTTAAAAAAAGTCAAGTGCAGTGATTTGACAGCATGATGATGGACTGTGACTTTTTCAGTATGTTCAAACATGTCAGTTTTATTAGCATTTTGGGAAATATAATTCAAACGACCTGAGTTAAATCCTTTACTATCATTCTTCTGTAGGAATGGTAGTTCTGTAGGAACTATTGTGTAGTCACAGCATCAAAGATGTCTAATTTATTTGCATGAAACTTTTCTTTGTTAGAAACACTTTTAAAACTTAAGCTGTGTTGTCTCTTTATATAGAAAAACATTAATTGGAGATAGAATGCATGTGAAGCAGATACCAGTCACAATACTCCATTAAAACCAACCTTTTGTAGTTAAGAACAGCATTTTTGTGTTGGTGTGCTCGTATTAGTGTGCACTACATTAAGAATAAGGTGGCTTTGCTTTGCCTGTTCTGTTTTTTTAGTCTTGGATGTGTACAAATGTGTGGTTTTGTGCATGAGCTAAAATTTACAGACAGATACGGCATATGAAGTGTGGTTGAACTGGAGTTGTTGAGCAGCTCCTACGTTTGAATTTCCTAACATGGTTTTACAGGTTATATATCTTCTTTCTTGGGAAAACACAAAGGCTTCATTGGATGGATGACCCCATCACTCCAATAAAAACCTTAGTTTAAGATACATTTGGTCTAGTCATTCATTGAAATTAATGCCATGGTATTATGGTCCGTGTTAAAAGGTACTAAAGGGTTCATTTTTCAGGTCGCACCTCTGAAGTATAAGTTACTCTTTTGAAAGCTTGAGAAGAAAGACAAGATGATGTGATTCAACAGATGTGGCTGTGGTTCCTTCAGTGACTTTTTTTACGAGTATTATGGTGATGAGGAAAGGGCCACCCTGTTGTTCACAAAACCAGCCATGAGGCTGAGTGGTCTCTTTTTGTGCTCTGTGTTCTATAAGGAGTCGAACAGAAGCAGTGCTTTCATTCTGACAGATTGTCAGCAGCAGAGCATTCGTGGTTAGTCTACCCCAGCAAGGTCTTGTTTTGTGTGGGCCTTGCTAATTTGGGGCAGCAGAGCTATTGGGTGCTGTCACTGCTGCCTAAGGCGGAGCTGCATGCAGTGCCTGCCCAGCAGCAGCCTAGGCATGGGAGCACCATTGCTCCCAGCAAGACGCGAGTGGCAGGTGCAGAATAAACAACAGTGGTTCTTGGTGGAAACAAATGCATGAAGGCAATGAGCAGTATGTCTCACTGGGAATCACAAAATCAGTCCGGTTGGAAAAGACCTCTGAGATCACCAAGTCCAACCTGTGCCAGAACACCACCATGTCAACTAGACCATGGCACTAAGTGCCATGTCCAGTCTTCCCTTAAACATCTCTAGGGATGGTGAGTTCACCACCTCCCTGGCTGGTCCATTCCAATGCCTAATCACATTTAATTGTGAAGAAATTCTTCCTAATGTCCAGCCTACCTCTCCTGCTGCAGCTTAAGGCTATGTCCTCTTGTCCTGGTGCTAGCTGCCTGGGAGAAGAGGCTGACTTCTCCCCTGTAAGTATCATGCTGTGTACTAACAGGCATACGGTTAACTGGGGATATCTTGGAGAGAATGAATTAGAAGTAGGGTTGTACAGGAGGTGGCATTGCAAACAGCTAAAATCTTGCCTGGCCCAGGGTGTGAAAGTTCATGTAAGATCTCTCCAATAATATTGGAATGGTTTAATCTTTGGTCTGTTTGCCTTTGCAATGGACACATCATTACACAAAAGTGTATGAAAGTTTAATTACAGCTATACCTACTTTTCTTCTAAACTCTGCACTTTTTTTTTTTTTTGGTCATTTCAGGCTGTGCTAACCCATAAACTCAGAGTGTTTATTAGCCTGTGTGTATAAAGCCAGTGAAGAAGCAAAAAATGTAAAGATGTTAATCTTGTAATCTCTTAATTTCTCACCTGCAGGAATTTCAAAGGTGACTTTATGCTTTGCAGAAAGAAGCTGTATGTTTAAAATGGAACCATACCTGCCTTCCTGCTCTGTAACTAGGAATTCTGGTAATCCTGTTTCTGCCATCTGCCAGTGTAGAGTCTGTAGTTGTAGAAAAATCTGTAGCCCATTCTATGGGCTTATGTTAAATATACGTGGAAATTTTCATGCTTTACTTAATTCCAGTTCTTCTACAGCAGTTGTGCTACAGTTTTTTTTCAGTAGTCTGGCCTACTGCTGAACTGCTGTCTGTGACGGTATGGGTTATATTTGACTGGACTGGGAGACTCTGAATGTTCCTAGGGTTTTTTGGTTCTTGGTGGTACAGGCATAAATTTGAATTGCCTCTGCCCTTCTGAGTCTAAAACTACAAATTTTGTATCTGTGTGCTGTATGCAGTGGCCAAGGAGGAGGCATGCAGAGTAGTTAGGGTATGGTGTATTCCAGTGTGTACACCTGAATGTATACATATCTATAGATTATTGTTGTGCTCCAAACGTATGTATAGATGCTTTTCTGTCTGGTATTTCTTTGTCTCGTTGTAGTTACAAAGAAAGTTTCTTGTTGTCCTTAGCCCCATCTTTGGTATTTCAAAAGTTCTCAAAATATAGGTAGAAGGACGTAAAAAATACATATAAACATTAAAATCCATTGCAATTACAGTGTGTAACAAACCTAATCCAAATAGTAATACTAAGTCATCATTTTGTATGGAAATCATTGTTTCATGTGATTTTTTTCATGGACTCCATGCATTACATGATATATAAGCATTTCCATAGGAAACTTTCCAGCAAGAAGTTTGAAAAGTGTGGAGGTCCCAGCAAAAGTTCTGGTTTAAGCTAAGACAGAAACAGGTATCATTTGGGTGACCTCAGGAGCTCTGGTATGGCTTTATAGTTTTGTACATGTGAATTCTATCTTTAGTCAGATTGTCAAGCTTTGGCTTGCTGTGGAAGAGCCTGTGGCCTATCCTGTTTCTTTTTGGTGGGTGAAGGGTTGGATTTATTTAAACACGTTTGCTGTAAACATTTCCTGTAAACTGAGAGAGTCCGTGATGAGTTGGCTTATCAGAAGGAGGGTTACTTTACCTGTACTAGTGGTGTGTAGCGTGTTGGCATCACCCACTTCTGGATTGAAGGGAGAAGTGTGAACAGGGGTGACCTTTCCATCATGGTTCACATGTGGAAGCATCAGACTTACTACTCCTGTACTGCCTGGGAGGTTGGTGCCTCTGGGAAGCACTGCTCTGGCTGGGATGTGTGTGTCCCGTAGCTGTCTCATGCCTGCTGTGTGCCCAGAGCTCACTGGATGTGCCAGGGTTTCCTGCTCCATGTTCTGCACCCGTGCAGGAAATCCTGCATGGGTGAAAAGTGTCAGATTTCCTGGTGTGTGGGGTGCAGGCAGCAAGCACAGGGTTTCTGAGGAACGTGTCTTGACATTCATGGGATGGCCAGCACACGTACACATCCTTCTCCCCAGGAACCGTTACATAGGGATACGGCACTTCTGCATTTTGTAATGCTGTGTGGTCTCTTAATGTGGAGAAAGAAATTCCTGTTTCATGCTTGTCTTCCACTGAATGTTTAAGTGAAATCATACATTACATTTAAGGTGGATTGTTCCAGGTCCTTGAAAAAAAGGCAGCAAACTCCAGAAATCCAACAGAATGTTGCGCTTTCCTAGTTCCTTGCTGTGTAACATACTTTCTGAAGAGTTGTATTGACATTGGATTTGGCACACTGAAAAAAGCAGCGAGGACAGCAGTGATCCTTGTGTTTTGTCTTTTTGTTTGATTTGTTACTTTTGTCTTTTTTATTTTCCATTTTCAATGCCAGTGAAGTAAAGGCTGTTTCTTTTCATGCTCCCCGTGTGAGGCAAACGGAGGTTTACCCTTACTCTTTAAAGGGAAGGGGGTAGTTGTCTTGTGGCGTATAAATTGTTAATAGGATATGTGTTTCTGGAAAGTCAACGTGGATAAACAAAAAATCTAAAAGGATCAATAAACTGTGTCTTGTTTGTTTGCGTTGGCATCTCCAGAATAAAATGCAGTGAATGCTAAAAATTACTAGTTTAGCCTATGTATCCCTTCATGGGCAAAGCCTGATTGTTTTAAGTCAGAGCTAATTTTTTTTTTTATTGGATCCAGTGCTAGAATAACATCTAAGTTCAAAGATAAAGTGCATAGAAATGTTTTCTGGATGTTGTCTTCAAAATCTGCCAACTTCGTTTCTGTCGTTCTGAGTTTTATTGGTACAACAATGGACTGATTTGAATTGCATTTGTTTTTTTCCTTCCCTGTTGTTCCCATTTTCATTTTAAATTATTTACAAGTCTGAGGCTTGGAGATGAGAGCCTAATGAATGCTTTAAAAAATAAAACCTTCTTCTTTAAGCATGTTACGCTTCATGTTTTGAATTTATAACCCAAGTCTTAATGAATAGTTTCCTAGTTACTCTCATCTTAGAATTTATGAGCTGTCCTATTTACAAGTTTTACCTATACAATGGAAAGATAATTCCTGTTTACCTTAAATGAACTGTTCTTGTTAACAAGCTTAAACTGCTAATTAGGAGTAATACGGCAATAAATACCATGTCAAACCTTTTAACAATGTGAAGGTGCGATATTTAGTTTTTGAGCCTTTTTCTGGTGCATTCTGTGTAAAGATACAGTGTTGTGGTTTTTGCTCTCTCATAAATATATCAGGTTAATATAAAGTATTCTAGGGAAAACTGGCCCGTAGCTCCTCACAGAAGTGAGTTCACTTCTGTCCTGCATTTAGGATGATATCTTTGTGCCCACATATTATGATTACTATAAGCATCATTATTGTGAGGTTTCAGATAGATGGCAGATATATGAAAGAACCCTTATGACTTCATGTATATGTCCATGTAGTATTTTGTTAACAGTTAAGTTATTCTCTTGAAGAAAACAGCAGGAATAGCAGTATTTGTTTTGTTTTTGAGTGTACATTAATGTAATTTAATCAGGAAGGAAAGAAAACTTGAGACTAGAATTTGATGTCATTTACCTGGCTATAAATCAAAGTATTTTCATTTAGTTTAACAGAATTTTTTTAATTTGTGTCAAAATGATCAAAATCAGAGCCTGACACAAGCTCTCCATTTCATAATTTGTGCATACAAAATCAAAGAAATAAAATTGGATTTTTTTTGGTCCAAATTGTATTCTAAAACCCAGATTGATTCTTGAGCAGAGCTTTAATAATACACTGTTGTTATTTGTTACCAGGAACTTGGCAGATATTTGTAAGCAAAAAAACCACCTTTTCTTTTTCTTTAGTTGTTGCTCGTTAGACTTTAAGTGTCAAAGCTACAGGCTTGTGACTTTGAGTGTCATTCTAAATCTAGATAGCTCGAAAATTCTTGACAAATATTTCTTTAACTTCTTTGTGTGTGCCTCTGATATCTGCAGACGACTGTAGGTAGTCTTTGTTCCCTGTCTGGTTTTCTTTGTGTCACCCAAGGAGTTTGCAATAGGGATGGCAACCTGAGGAAGGAAGAGGAGGAAAAGACTGAAGAGCAAGTTGATGTAGATCTGACATTGGAGGTGTCTCATGCTTCTCCAGGGCAGACAACCGATGAGACATAAGGAGCTCCTTCTCTGAAGACCCAAGAATCCTTCTTGGGCACAAGTTTATTAGGTACAGTAGGTATTTGTTTGGTGAGGCCCAAGTCAAAACTTGACAATGTATTTTCCTAGCTCTGTTCAGGCTACTTAGGTAGAAAACATGCTGAGCTTTGCTGGTGGAGGTTGACTTGCAGGAATGCTTTCTCTTTTACTTCATTCATGTCCTCATGATTTTAGATGTTGCTCATATCAATAAAGTGTCTTGAGGGAAAGTGTCGAATAAACTTTTTTTTTTCAGAGAACATATCTTGTATTTTATATGCAAAGGGTATATACCCCATGAGGGGACAGATTTCTCAGGAGGTGGTATACAGGCAGAAGTAATATATAATTCTAGCTAATATAGATGGAGAAGTAGGCAAGCTTTCAGATACACAGGCTTGTCTTCATATCTTCTACTGGTACCAGGATAATTAAAATATCCTTGAAATGAAAACAAATTTATAATCTCTGAAGTTTATACTTAAATGTTGCATGGAAGTGCAGGCATGTGAGAAGTATGTAATTTTTGTCAAAGTAATTGTCAAATAATATCTATACGTTTGTTATATGTGCTCAAAGGTGTTTAGACTTGGAATTACAGAGTTTTGAGTGGCAATATAACTGACAGTAGTGAGAAACCTTCAACTGATGTCACTGTGGCCGTGGTTTCATTTTTATTTTATTTTTCAGTTATTTTTCATCCCTGTAAGTTATGTTTCTAAGCTCAGTAGGATCTGTTTGGGAGAGGAGAAATACTTCACATAATATTTAAATTTTGTTTGAATAAACCATCTAGAAAACACAGGAAAAAAAGGTATATTCTCTAAAATGAAATCGCAATAAGAATTTTGCATTATAAAAGACAATGTTCATAGTGCTGGATTTGTCTAAACCATCAGAATTGCCAAGCATAAATAATTACATAATTTCACACTTTTCAGTGAAGTCAGACCCTGATTAAGAAGCTGACAGCCTGAAAGAGTCCACTCTTTGACAGTGATGTCTGTATTCCCTCAATTTGCAGAGACTGCATCTAGGAAAACAAACTGAGCTTTAAACCCTTTACTTTGAATGAGAACCCTTATAGACGAAGGGAGAATATTCTTTTTATTAAAAAAGTTTTTACACTTTAAATGCACAGATATTTCAGTTTTTGTGCTTTCAGCTAGTGTAGATTTTGCTGATACCAGGTCTTCTTGCTGTCTTGGTCCTCACTGTCTTTCAGTACGTTTGATATTCATATTTTTTTTTTATTCCTTCTTCCTTGCTGTGCTTTTTTTCTTCCTTTTCTTAAACAAATAGACAATATGGTAATATGAACTCTAATAGGAAAAAGGCATTGTTTAACTCAGTTGGGGTACTACTAATCCAGTCACCAAATGTAACCATAACACAGCATGCATTTTAATTATTAAATATAATGGAAACTTTGCATTTTAAATCTAGAGCTATAAACTACTTGTTTGAAAATGCACAGTTCAGCACTATGATTTTAGCTTGTAGTGAATTACAGGGCAGTATTCTTTGATCAGTTATTACAAGTCAAAGATTAGTAGCATTCACTGCTTGTGTTAATTTTGAGAGTACATACGGGAGTCACTGCAGGTCAAATTGAAGCTCAGTCATGTATATTTTAATGATTTAGTGAGCTGACTGGATAAAGCAATGTGAAAATGTATAGCTAATACAGTCACGCCAGTCATTCCAAATCAGGTAATTTAAAGGCACATTTAAAGACTAGTACTCCCTAAAATTCCAGTATTTTGTAAAATAGGCTTTATTATTAAATGCCATGTTATTGAGAATTTGCTTTTAAAAATGTTTGTTTGAATAGTTCTGCAAAGTGCTCCTAATGCTCTTTCAGTGTCCTTTTACTAAATAAGAGCTGCCAGGTAAAACAATAAAAAAATATTTGCTCATGTTTGTTCAGTACGTGTTTTTGTAATGAGTACACTTTCACCATAAATGCTGATAAGTACAGTGAATTCAAATGAATTAATCGCATTGTCTGTGCATTTTTTAACATAAAATATAAAAGTACTCCTAGAGTGGATCATCACGAAAGTTTACAAATCCTGCATGACATGTGCAGGCTGTTTTCCAAAGTAGGGGACACTGTGTTACTACAGTGGTTGTGGAGGAGGCTTTGCTTAGCTGCCACTTCAGAGCGCTCGTACAGCGGGCACGCTGTGGGTACGAGAACAAGACTTTTTCAGATTTGTGAGAGGTAAATAATGTAGTAGCTCTGAAGAGTCAATATCTTTTGTCCACATTGCTAGATGTAGCAACTCTCCTTTTGTGGGCTTAGGACCTGTGCTCGCTGTCTTCCTTTAGCTGAGGAGGCTATCCCATGCTGGTTGAGAAAGGAGCTGGATTTTTTTTCTCTCCCTGTATTTGTATGTGAGATACCAGTACCTAAATGGGGACTCCAGGTCTCACTTCCTGCTCCAGACATTTTAAATCTTGACATTGACCAGTGGCCAGCATACCAGGTAGATACAGACTTGAGTGATTTTGAATTGAATTTTAGGAATCAAGTGCAGATTTTTGTGCCACAGGAGTGTCTGATACCTTAGATCTTGACATTGACCTGGTTCTGCCTTCCCTTTTCCTGCATCTTTTTTTCTGTTGGTGATCTGACATCAATTTCATAAATTGGTAACTGATTTTATGATTGCAGCCTTTGCTGTTTGAGTCAGGTTGTCTTAGAGCACCAGCTTTCTCATTCTTGCTTTCTCATTCTTTCTCTTGTTCCTCACTGCTCATTTCTGTTGCAGATCAAATTATATCAAAGTAATGAATGATATTAGCATCTAATAGATCCTTAAAATTCATATTTTGTAGTTCTTTTTGCTCATGTACCTTCTTTGAGTGTGGGTCAGGAGGGTTTGTAGGTAATATCTTTCTGCTGTGTTTGGTTTTTTACGCATATTTCGGAATTAAATTGGATGGCTCTTATTGACTGATTTAAGAGCCCAAGCATTAAAATTTTTAGTCTGATTGCTTTTCCCCTTTTCTCACATCCTTTCTTGCCTTCCTTCTGGAACAGATTTATTTTTTTTTTTAAATTTGTAAAAGGAAAAGTATACCAACTTTAAGTATGAAGTGGATTTTTACAGCTGCGTTATAAATTCCAAAAACTAGGTGGTTTATAATGGAAATGCTTCCCTTTTCGAGGAGAGGGCATGCTATAATATATAAGTAACCTTTTTTTCCTCTCTTTAGTGAATAGACCGTTTAAACTAAATTAAGTAAAGGATATAAATTCTGTTGTTTCAGTTTTTAATATTTCATGGCTGATTTTATAGATAAAAGTTACATTTAACAATAAATATGAAGAAGAATTTATACAGCCTGTTCTAGTTTGATATGGAACAGCAAATCCCATTTCTTTGTAGCTGTAAAGAAAATTCATTATAATGACTTTGATTGTAAGAGATGGCTTCATTGTGATTAGTTACACTGATAATAAAACAACCTTTTTACAAAAGGCACAAGATAGATGAGATCTCATGTGTCTGCCTTTTAATAGCACTGAATTTGTGCATTTGCTACCTTTATTCTGTAGTCCTTTTTTCATTTATAACTGGGCACTTTGAAAATCTACAAGTTATTAAAAATAGTCTAATCAGGGAAGCTGATGAAGGGTCTGGAGCACAAGTCTTATGACAAGCAGCTGAAGGAGCTGGGGTTGTTTAGCCTGGAGAAAAGGAGGCTCAGGGGGGACCTTATTGCTCTCTACAACTCTCTGAAAGGAAGTTGCAGCCAGATGTGGGGGTCAGTCTCTTCTCTCGAGTAACAAGTGATAGGACAAGAAAAGGTGGTTTCAAGTTGCACCAGGGGAGGTTTAGGTTGGATTTTAGGAAAAATTCCGTTACTGAAAGGGTTGTCAAGCCCTGAAACAGGCTGCCAAGGGAAGTGGTAGCATCACCATCCCTGGAGGTATTTAAAAGATGTGTGGATGTGGCACTTGAGGACATGGTTTAGTGGTGAGGTTGGCAGTGCAGGGTTAGCTGTTGGACTTGATCTTAATGGTCTTCTCCAACCTAAACAATTCTCCAATTTTATAACTTGGGGAGAGGGAGAATTTTGTGAGGATTCTTTAAAGGGATATTTATTTCTTTTTTTCATTGTACATGCATCTAAGAATGCTTAGATCTCCTTAGAATAGTGGCACATAATAAGATTGATAAGAAAACTGTAATGGTTGCAATAAAATCCTTTGCATATTTATATTGCTGGGATTCGAGCTGTTGCAGGGGTTTAACCAGTAAGATCTTCTGTATTGTTTAGAATATAGAAATAATATCAGATATTAAATCCTGGAAAAATGGTGCATTTGCTGCAAAATTTTAAATTGTGAATTGTAATTGTATTTTAAATTGTAAAATGGAATTGCAGAGTCACTGTTAGAAGTGAATTCCTTTCCTGTTTCATGTAAAAAGCTAAAGAATTTGGTGCTTTAGAATGAGGAAGGCTGCATAGCTGACAAAAGTTGGATTTGATTATCAAATATTAATGGAATTTACCAGAAAGTGAAAATCTGAATCATAGTTCTTAGGGAAAAATAGGATGTAATGCTCAGGTCTTCTGGAAAATACATGATGGAATGAACAGCACACTTAATATTAGATTTCACTGTAAAAGACATAAACTGATATTTTTTGCTCCCATTATCTGTAAGATTTAATTTTACACTGTTGTTTCTGTTCCATTGATTATAACAGCTAGGAAAAGAGTCCTTGTTAAAGTTTTAAACTTGTTAAAGTTTTTCCCAGGGTGAATACTAGGAAAATGACTGTTGGTGACTGAAACACAGGACTAAATACTCTTTTCACTCTCTGAGAGAAAAACGGGCCACGCCAGGACCCTTTGCTATAGGAAGCAGCCCATTTGACTTGACAGGAAGCAGTCTGCTTTCTGTGCCTGCATTTCTCTGTCAGAGGAGCGGGCTGGCTCTCTGATGTGGGCTACACAGTCAACTAAGAGCACAGTGCCAAAACCTGCCCCATCTGTGGTGGGGAGGTCTGACTTTGTGTCCTGGCTGCACTTTGCCGTGATAAGTCATCACAAGTCACCCATAAGGGTGAGCTTGTGGTCCCTCAGATCCCGGGGTGTTTGAGCTGAGCAATAGCCTGCTTAGTGATATGTCAATTTTTTCCTGCCAGGAAAAATTGGAGCAGGTGCAATTTCTTTTCTTAGCTTGGTCTCCGGGTACTTGCCTGTGGTTGCTACAGAATATGTTTTCTGTGTTCATTAAAACCTATTGATCTTAGGAAAGTTCGTGAAATTGATTTCAACTTGGTGCTTTTCAGGGAATTAGTAGTATTTTTAGTAATAACACTCTCCTAATGCATTCCAGAGAGAGAGAGTGATGATGTGTTGAGGAAATACAGAGACCATGCAACCAAGTTGCAGCTCTGACCCAACTCCTGAGATCCTCTTGCCCAGGGAAGCTCTGGATGGTCCTGCTGTGACCTCCTGTGATGCCAGGAACTCTCTGGGAAGGGTCCAGCAACACGCTGTATGCCCTGCTCAGGAAGGCTTTGGGGAGCAGAAGGCCACACCTGGTGGCCACCAAGTTGACCCAGCACTTGTGTTCCCAGCCTGCGGATGAGGCGGGCTGCAGTGTCACCTTGATCATGCCAGCTGAGGGCCAGGTGAACAGTGGCTCTGTGGCTGCTGGGCTCTGGTGGGAGGAAGAGACTCCCCTCACCTTGGACTCCATTGCGGATATTTCCCGGGGAGCTGTTTGACAGTGTGAGTGCTGAGCAGAGATGTGAGTTTATGATAAACCAACAACTGAAGGAAGTACGTTGGAGTCCAGGATGAGGAGTTTACACCTCAGATCGCCCTGGAGGGTCTGGGACCCTTACAGAGACCCCAGGAGGATACAGTTTTTGATCTGTGTCCCTGGGAAGGACTTCCAAAACTGATGGAAGCAAGAGCAGCAGAAAAATAATTTGGATCATGGTTTAGTTTGTTATAGAAGTGAAGCTTATAGTTTTAGGTTTTGTAGTATAGATATAAAAGAAGACAACATGGAGGATTTTGGGTGTTGCCCTGAGTTCTTCATCTTCTTCTTGCTCCTTGCACTGCAGCAGAGCTGGCATTTGATGGTTGGTAGAATAGATTTGAGGTAGAGAAGACCTGTTAGTAGTAAGTTAGGATTATTGGTACCGAATTGTAAGACTACGTGCTATCTGTTAATTGGTTATTAGTGTCCTTAAAAACCTAAATACAGCCGCCATTTGAGGCATTCCATACTCTACTCCCTCTCGCTTTGTGCTTCCTCGCTTTGCAGCAAATGCTTTTCGCAGCACACGCTCTGGTGTGTTAAACCCAGGTTTGGGTGACACGCTGAAGCTGTGATAAAGCTCAATAAACAGCAAGAAAAGCTGAGAAGCTGCGAGTTTTATTCCTTTATCTGGTACTGGACTTTGATAATAAGAGGAGGTACTCTAACAAACAACCATCTTCTGCAACCACGAGAGAAGTACACTGTAGTCTTGTGTAGCTGTCAAACGGTGTGCTTCAAAATACAGAGAGGGTTTTGCACACTAGATACCCAAGTAACAGAAATGTGGTAAGCAAGGTGCAGCTCTTAGAACAGAGTGAAGCTTCATAATTTTCGTAGGTGTTAGGGAAGTGGTCCCTGGCACAAATGTTCCTGTTCTTACACCACATGCATAGGAATGCACTTGAACACACGTGCGTCACATGAATCCTGCTACCACCGTTCACACATTTAGGCATATTGCTGGTTCTGGAAGACTGCTTAATTTCAGGGACTGGTTTAGGTAGGCACCAAATTTGTTGCATTGAAACAAATAGACATGAAGGGAAATAGATACTGTTGACAAGCAGTGGCATTTGAGACCTTTATGGTATTTGTTCCCAAAATACCAGTAATGTGAATGCTTTAGACTAGTAAAAGGTGATGGTGTCAGTAAGAGGATGTTCCTTCTCTGCAGTTCCTTCCCTCCTTCAGATGCCTGGGACTCATCCTGGGAAGATGTGGTTTCATTATACAGGCTGCAGTACAAGGTGGATACTGCTGTGGCATCCCCGGTCCCTCTCTCCTGGATAGCACTGCCTCGTCCCTCATTCATCTCAACTCTGCATCTGCTGACCAAGAGTGTGTTCTGCTGGGGAGAAATGGGAGCCTGCTTGGCCTTCGACCTCTTTTTGGCTCTCAGCTGGAGTGAAGGAGGCTTTCGTAGCTGCTTGGCATAGTTGTGGTGAAGAGTTTGTGGCTGGGGAAGGGAAGAGGCTCTATAATATGCCATAGTAGTATCTCTTGACTGGTGTCACAGGCACCACAGAAATCATTAATAATTTTTGTATCATCTCATATTGCCAGTGCATGGACTCACAATGCCACCATCACATTGGTAGGCCACCCATTGCTGTCTCGTATTGGTTTGTATCTGTTGACACAGTGACAGAAATTAGAGCAAAATTCAGTTGTAACCCCTGAACAGTTCAGAGTACAGAAGTATTTATAAGGTCTGCAGTGACTACAGCTGAAGCATAGGTTTGTTCACCTGAAAGCAAATAACAGGTATTTATGAAGGAAGTCAGGCTTTGCACAGTTGTGCATGGTTTAAGTCCTAGTGATCATCTAAGGTTATTGTGGGAAAAAAGTCTCCCTTATGTGCTGCAGAGGACATGGCAGCACTATTGTGTTTGCTTGCACGTGTTACAAGAAAGCATTAAGGAGAAAGGGTGGGATTTGACCTGCAGCATTTCCTCTGCATGTTAAGGGTTTACCTTGTCCATAGTTGAGATCTGTGTACAACTGTCATATTTTTATACTCATTTCTAATGATGGATATTAATTTCTTTTTGTTAGAGATCCAGTAATACAAAGAAGGGGAGGCTGGTTCATTCACTTTGCTAAAGTGTGCTCAAGGACTGACTGTGCTGGAAGGATTTGGGATAGCATGTAGTTATTATACCGAGCCCTTCTGAGTGCACCCTGGTGTGAGGCAGCCCCCTGCTTCCACCGTGCTTCTTCCCCATTACCTCTGCCTTACATAAGCAGCTGAGCTGGAAAATCAAAAGTGAAAAAAATTCAGGTTCCTACGTCCTGTAGGATTGAGCTGAATTGCTTCCAGCGCCCTCACTTCTATTTCACCAAAGAGAAAAACAGGGTTTGTTTCTAGTAGTTAAATTTTTGAGTATGTCTGTGTGTCTACCAGTAATATAGCAAGATATGTAATACATATACATGTAAATGTCTATACTCTGATGAATATATATTCTAATTGATAATATCAGCTTTCATTAGTGTAGATATGCTTATCAATAGAACATATAACATGTTTCTGCTTGATCTGCTTTTCTTAGATGAAATTCAATTACTTCCTTGTCTGAAGTGGCCACCAGGTGTCATCAGAATGCTTTTATTTTTATTAACTGATTTTCTTCAGAAGCATATCTACACTTTGTATTCTTTTCTGGTAACTTTGTTAATCTATCACACAAAAAATCCAAAGCCTTTATGTTACCTGTTCATCCAAAAACTCTTGCAGCTTTTTTCAGCTGAGCTTCTTGAATAGGCAGCAGATGAGGAAAACAGGATCCAAAACAATGAGAAGCATGTGGATATATACACGGATTACTACATGCATTCTTTTCTCAGTAATTTAAATGGTGATAAATAGAGTAAGCTAAACCACGTGGGCTAAATTTACCTTAGTAGAATGTTATTAAAGAACTACAGACAGGGCAATTAAAATGATGAGACAGAAAATACAAGTATTAAAACTGTTAAATTTCCCTTTCTACTTTCTGCTTCTCTCCTTGATGCCCTTTTCTACAGTTTTGGTGTCTTGACTTCACACTGAATGTTTGGTTTTGTTATTTTTTATTTAGCTGTGAATTTTTGGTATACTTGCATTGATTAATTAATGCATTCCAACTATTATCAGCCTACCTTTAATTTTTAATTTTTTTTTTCTTTCTTCACTGGAATAAAAAAGCCTTGCAGTTTCTTCTAGTTTGTACTTCCCTTCTTCATCTTGGTTCAACTCAAAACAACATGGGTTCTTGGTTCTCAGCCAGCAGAGAGCTGGCCATCTATGTTGGCCTTTTCATCCTTTTCCGCCTGCTCAAGCTGTGTTACTAGACAACTGTGTCCCAGGCTGTGACGCTGGAGAGGCCTCTTGTTGCTTTCTGTATGATATGGTAGCATGAAGCAAGGGGCCTACAAAGGCATCCTTTTTTGTCTTTTGGGTTTAATTTTCAGCAAAGGTTGATGGAAATTTAGTAAGTCTTCACAAATATTAAACACCAGAATAGTCTTCTAGGAAATTAATACTCCGTATGTTTTAAAGGAGAAAAGAGTCAGGGCTTCTAGCACCTGGTTTCTAGGGTAAAATTTATGAAGCCAGTTTGCAAGTAGCAGCAATTTCAGCTTACTTTTATCTTTTGTTGCCAAAGTGCAGGAAGAAGTTAAGACTTGCAAAATTTTTTTTCAGGAGGTAGTGATAGTGCCTGTGTATTTCCTCTGATGAATTTCAGTGTGGTCCACTGTACATAAGAGAGGGTACTACATCCTCAACAGTGTAGAGTAGAAAGGGATTCAGATTGCATTTTACTTTTTGCTTCTCTCTAGTTTTAGTTGATGTAGTTAGTGAGAATTGCATCTTGCATGAAACCATGTCATTTGGAGAATTCCCACAAACCGCAGGACTTATTATTGTATGTGAAAAATGAACATTTCTTTCCTGGGAGTTTCTTTCCTGCACCTGATGAACTCTCTAAAGTGTCTTGAGAATACTTAAAACACTTAAAAGTTACTTAGAAGTTCTTTTCATCCATAAATATTACAGTGCTATATGAATGTGGTCTTCTTGGATCCTCAGAAGTTTCTGTTGAATTTTTATTGCTATTATATGTATGCCTCTCTCTGGGAACAGGCAGAATTCTTCAAATTTAAAATTCAAAATATAAAGACCTTTTTAAATTTTCAAAATTTGAAAATCTGTAGGTTACTGAATAAATTTTCCTCTTATTCTCTGTCTTGGATATACATGCCTATTGATTTTGACAGCACTTGAAATGAGTGTATATCCACGTCTGTCTTTTTTGACTTCCTCTTCAACGCTGCTCTAATTAGTGGTCACTGCTGCACTTAGCAAAATTTGGTTCTTTTTGAAATGAGTGGATGACGAACTAGGAAGGCATCCCTTTTAATTTTTTGTTGTTTTTTTGTTGATATGAATTAAAAATATGTTCCTTTTGTTAGGAATTCACAGGAATTTCCTTTATGTTGCCAATTTCTGCCTATCTGAAAGGACTTTGAGTGGTTTGGGAGCAGAAGCAAGCAGGATGTGATTAGTGTTGCAGAGTGTTTTTCCCTGTGATGCTGTTACCGTTCTTTCTGGTGGCTGTGAGAAAATGAAATTAACGGGTGCAGATAACTCTCCATTTTCAGTGATACACAGGTGATGACTATCAGGAAGCTTTTTATTTTGTTACTTGAACTGTTGTGGATAGATCTGTGTGGAAATGTCAATGTCTTTAGTCTTGGAAGTCTGCAGCTTATTTGGAAGTCTCCTGTGGAGATTTTGCTATCCTAGTAAGAGGAGTGACTTTACGTGAAGAATAGGCTCACGATGCAAAGCTCAGAGTTCCAGCATTTTTGAGCTGCAAGGGAAAACAAATGTTTGGAATGGATATCATCAAATACTCCTTAGAAAATGGAGATCTTTGTTCCATTTGAACCAACAACCATATTGTCTCCTGTATTCCATTATTGAGGAGACTGTTAGTTTGGATTAATCTCTCTGAAGGAAGTGAGGTAACTTTGTAAGGCCATAAGACAGATGTATAATTTGATTTAGGAAGGAATGCCCCTGAGAAGATGCTTATTTGACACAGGGGTCATATGTTGAGATGAGTTGTTCATGTTCAGTTTTTGTGCAGGCTATTTAAGGAGCTCATTAAAATGATTTTGCTTCAGTGTATCCATGATTTCATTGAATGAATTAATTGTCTGAAAAGGGGAATTTTTACTGGGAAAACCCCCAAAACTCTGTTTTCCATATGTCACATCCTTTACAAACACTGCAGATTGGGCATTCAGTATTTGGAGACAGTAGTACTGTGACTGAGAAGTGCTTTGAGAATTCTAATGCCAGGATCATCATGAAAAAATAAGTAGAATTTAATACTTGTAAATATACTTTCTTTGGGTTCTTCGGTGCACATCCCTTCCTCTCCTGTGGCATATGATCAAAAAGAGAAGTGAATAAAATTGTATTGAGCATCAAGTTAAGGAACTTTGCAGTTTATTACAGGTTTATGGATCATCACTAACTTGTTTGTCCTTTTGATCTTAATTTAAGATTACTACTTGCTAAATTTCATCTGAGGATTAGGGCAAAACAAGTCTTAAATTGAAAAGCCGAACTGCACTGTTTCCACCTTTTGGCATAGAGACATTATATACTGTTTTTTTTGGACCAGTGGAAAAAAATTAGATCACTCAAGTAAAATGCTCTCTATTTCCATCATAGAAAACAGCTTCTGTCTGCAAATGACTGATACTTGTGTATAGAACTGTAGCAGACACTATATCAATATACAAAAATGCTTTGTATGAAGAATACAAAACATCCGTGTTGTGTGCAGGTAAAAAATGGTGTTGCCAACTCAAGAAGTGCTATTTTTTTCATTTTTTGTATTCTTTTTTACAGGTGGTGAGATGGTGCAGAATTTTGACTGTGTGATTTCTTTTGGATTAGTTTAAATATTAAAACAAAACCTCCATGATTCTGATGATTTAGAAATCTCAGTGGATGAAAGAGGAGAATCTTTTGCTGTATTGGTTTATGTGACATATCCAAAATACACTGTATATTATGGACTCGCAATTTAAAAATGTCTCCTAATATATGCCATAAAGATTTGGATGTTTGGCCTATGCAGGTGTAACATACTTCACATAAACATTTTGTTTTTGAAGATCTTAAAAACATGTTTCACTTCTCTTGGATATTTAGATACTTATTGAAGAAAAGTATTATGTTATAGTGCCAATTTCCGGTAGAATTACTGAGCTCAGCTTTTTCTGCACAAAAATTTTGAGGCCACCACAGGTTTCTTTCCAAAACTCAGGAACAGCAGTGTGCTGCAAAGAACCTTAAAATGCATTAGGTAATGTATGACTGTCTCCAAGCAGAAGAATTTGTTAACCTGAAGCTAATGTGGCAAATTAATTTTTGGTCATATCCTTAAAGAATCTGTTCAGCTATACTTGATTTATATGAACATTAACAAAAGATTTATGTTACAAAAAGTCAACCCACTTTTGAGTTAGAACAGCTTCATTTTGAACATCAAAGACCATGTTAAGAGAGCACTGTTTGACAGAACTGGCTTTTAAACTATGGAAATACTGAAGATTTGACTTCTGTCTGCTTAGCTTGGGCTTAATCCTTTACTCTGGCCTTCTGCTGTGTTGTATGGGGCAATAACATCGTCTTAGTCTTGGACCCTATATAAATCCTTCCTGGTTTATTTATGCAATACATTGAGTGGTTAAGTGTTGCACTTTAGGTACTTGTTACCTGTAAAAATGTACTGAATGATGCTTTAAAAGACGTGAGTTTGCATCTTGCATTGTTTTTAGTCTTGTTGGTCCATGAATAAGGTCGTTCAAGAGCTGTTCTTCCCTAGTCCTACTGCTGTATGGGTTTGCCAGCATTACATTTCTATCAAAAGACTTACTCAGTGACATTAATAAGTAAGTAGGAGTTAGACTTAAGCATGTGCTTAAGCTGCTGTGGCTGCACCGGTTTACTTGTTACATGAAAATGTGTTCTTAGATTAATTTAATCAAATTCCAAATGCTGGTCCTTTTCTTGTGATGATGATCCCTGTGCCAGACTAAGGTTTGATCCAAGATTAATTTTGCAAAAAGGAAACTCATTTAACCTGGTGTGGTCACTGGGACTGTCCAAACTTTGAGTGCTGTTGATGCCTTCTGTAATGCATTGGCTCCTTTATATAATATACCAGCTGCAGGGTAGCCCTTAATTAGTGTGGTTGCTTGATGAGAGCAGAGGTGAATTGTCTTAGGCAGGAAAAGGATTAGGACCACCCAGATTTATGACCAGTTTGTTCTTTGTCGTTGTCCTCCTGCTCTGTGGCAAATCCGGGAAGAGGCTTTAGGGAAAGAAGGTTATAGCAGAGGAAGCACTATAGGCTCCTTTTGCCTAGAGGAGGCTTATGTTATGCTGGATGCCTTCTTTAAGTAGTGAAAACCATTTGTGCGATAAATCCGCGCAGGAAGGACCCCTCAGCTTCCATTGGGTGTGAGGCACTACTCTGCCATCGAGGAAGCTGAGGTATGTGCTACTGAAATTTTGTTAGAGGCACCGCAGTGTTATCTAAGCAAAGATTGTACAGGGAAGAAACACAGACAGTGCTGAGGTCTAGATCTTGTGTGGGATGTCGAGAATTGACCAGAGCTCAGCAAATTGCTGACTATGGTCCCAGCAAAAAGTAGTGACAGTAGCCATTAAGTATCTCAGATGTGCTCTTGTCCTAAGGGTAACTTTAAGAGAGAGCTAAAAGAAATTGAAGGCTATTTAATTCTTTGGATTAATTAATATAAGGGTAATTTTAGCGAAACCTCAGCAACCACCTCCTAGTTTTTTCTTTCACAGATAATTCTTTCTGCATTAAGGTTTCATGCAGGTACAGACTGCTGTGTAGTGATGTTTTGACACAGATTATCAACAGGAGGTGGGACGGGGGCAAATCTAACTCTGGGAAATGTGTGTAGGGGAAAACTATTTTCACAGGAACTCAGATGTAAGTAGTGATGAAATTGATAAAGGTGTATGATTAGTTGTTGCCACACCTAGCCAGCTGTGCAGCTGAGGAGCAGTTGCCTTGATAATAATACTTGTTATTAGTTGTGGAGGTAGATGTGAGGTTGTTGACTTCATTAGGAGTACTGCCTAAAAATTGAACAGAATGCATGCCTGGTCTGCCTGCTAGAAGTTTGTCATAAAATGAAGGCAGAGATAAGTGCCGCCGTTCACTGCTGACTTGGAGAACTGGGGGAAATAGGCAAGAAGTCTAGGGTGTAAGGCTCCTTAGCATATTTCTGTTACATGTCTGACTCTTTTAGTTTCATACTGAAGTTATTGGCAGCACTTAAGGGATTTACGTTTTGCATTTTTCACTTGTCTAGCAACTAGTTTGTAGTTCTGACTACAAACCATTTACAAAGGTAAAATAGAGGGAATACGTGATTTTTTCCCTAAGCACTTCAAAAATCCATAATTGGAGCAATACAGTTGAGTGGAAGACAATGCTGGACACCAGAACTGGGATTGTGATCTGAGCACAGAACAGGATGAACTCCTATTGGAGAGTTGGTGAACAAATGCCAAGAAACCAGGCTAAACCTGCAGAGACTGTAGGCAGATAGTCAACCATTTTTTTAGATGTGTGAGTGGCTGGTGGAGGTGAGCTGAATATGCGTGGGAGTAGCAGAAAAGGCCACATTTTTGTTGATGGAGAAACCTTTTAATTATCCTGATACATCCTTTGATAGTGGAAATGTCCAATGTCAGTATTAGTTCACTGCTGGACAAGTTTTCTGATAAATCTTATGGTCTCAGAGGAAAGAAACGTATAAAAAAGATGGAGAATTGGCTTGAGATTGCAAATTGTCAGGTATAGCAAGGAAAAAACTGCTGTTCTTCCCCTGGCCATGCAAGGGAAGAGTGATCAGGTCTCGGTGCGCTGGGAACCTGCAGTGGAGGTTCAGTGAGGCAAAGGACCTATGGATGCTGTGTGCAAACATTTAAGGATGGACTTGTAACTCATTACTGAAGTAATTTGATATTTTGCAAGTTATATAAATAAATCTGTAATGCAGTTAAACACCATAATTTTAATCTGATCTTTTTTTCTGTATCCCAAACAGTGCTCATAAACCTTTTTGGAGTAAGCTTGCACTTCAAAGGCTTCATCTGGTCCTGCTATTAATTGCTGTAGCATTTTTTCACATACTGACAATATGCTGATTTATACCACCTGAGAACGTAGACCTGACTGTTTTAATTGTGATCACTAATTGTGATAGTTTCTATCATGGTTTAGTGAACAAAGAAAAATAATAGTGTATGAGAATCAGACAACCACAGTTAGAGGAGTGATACTGTGATCCTCCAAAGGTCTGTTGTGATCTGAGGGTGGTTAATCTCTTGTTATTTAGGTATAACTAGCTCAGTATAGGTTTGGTCAGTGCTTTAGCTCAATGGGAGACCTACAGTTGAAAAACTGTTCAATGTATGCAACTAATGTGCACTCAGTTCCTTAGGGAGCTTCCATAAATTATTCTTAAGCAGAAAAACACTCTTCTACTTCCATAGTCCAACAGATTTGAATGTTTTTTCTCAGTTTAATACTTTGTTTGTCCTCAAAATTAAGCATAATTTTTTTTTTTAGCATGTACTTGAATAGTTTTGTACCCTACGTTATCTGTATCAACATTGCAATTACTTAATCTTGTCAGGAAGTACTTACAATTGTGGTCATGGCCTCATTCAGTGGGTAACAGAACAAAAAACTGAATAGTTGGATCTGCAGCAAATTGATGTTTAAATCATCGTGTAAAGCACATAGATAAACATTTAGTATTTAATCATCTGTTAAAATGAAATGCATTTTCAATTCTCAGTTGCTTCATATCAAAATGGAAAGCTAATAAATGTCATGATTTGATTTCCCACCCCCATCCCTCTTATAAACTGTGTTGGTAGCATCAGTTTTCTAGTGGTGATATGTTTTTGGGAGCAGGAAGGTCACACTGGGCAGTTGAGAAAAAGCTTTTGGTAGCTGGATTTGGATGATTGGAGTTTGTGCTGGGTTTCAAAGGTGCTGCCCTTCTCTGTACTATTTCATGGCTTTTTCAGCCATTTCATGTCTTTTTTTCTCCGCCCTCCTCCCCAGCTGGAAAATGGAGTTTTAGAGGATATTCTAGGGATGATGGGAAATTATACCTGTGACATATTCTTTTAGAACTTTTAGGCTCTATTTGTGTTTTCCTTATTTCTCTTGTAGCAGGTAATCTAAGCAGAGGAAGGAAAGCAAGCTGCATACTTATGATGTTTAAGATTTATGTTGGCTTTGTTTTGCTTGTTGTTGCAGTCATTATTATTTCCTCCTTGGAGCTTTTAAATTTGGGAACTTGTATTTCTAGTTCAGGAACAGTTAAACATTCCATGACCAGTTCCCTGAAGTCTGTTAGTATTTTGTGCCCTAAATATGCTTCCAGAAACAAAGGTTAGGCTTATCTGCCCAAGTTTAAGCATGTAGTAGATTACTTGATTAGACAAAAACTGTTGAATCTTGTGCTTGCTCACGTGGTGCTCATCACAGTGAGAGCTCTGTAACCATGTGCTTAGTAGGTGGTTTAGATACCATGCTAAAAATGTAGCCTCGTATCTCTCATAGTATCTGTCTTCCTGCCATGATTTTAATTTTCTGTATTGCAAAGGGAGCTTTTTTAACTCCTGATTGTGCATAAAAGACTAATCATAATTCTTTTGTTTCATAGGTACAAAGCCAAATGATCTACAATTGATAATATCAGTGTTAAAGATGGATGGGGATGAAAATAAGAAGAGAGATGATGCTGATGAGAATTTACAAGTTAAGTTGACAGAAGAATCCTCAAGAAATACATCAGGAGAAAATACTGGATGTGACTCTTCATCTCAGCAGAAAACAAGGCTTCTGTCAGATGAAGCGTTCAGGGACCTTGAAAAGAAAGGAAAAGAGAATGGCACAAACAAAAGAGCACTGACAGGATCACCAAACCTGGATGTTGTTGAAGCAGACAAACCTGAAAATTTCTCCAGAAAAAGAAAGCAGAGTTCTTCAGAAGACATGAAAGATAGTGGAGGGAAATTGCAAAAAGTTTTGGCTGAAGATGCAGATACTATGATAGCTGGAGCTGTAAAGAAGGAAGGAGTTGCCAGTTGTCCTGGTAGTGCCATGTTTAATTCAGATATCCTGTGCCTGCGTTATGATTTCAGATGTGCTACGGATGATGCCATATTGAAAATTCACAAGGAAAACGAACATTCACAAGAGGTCTTAGGTGTTGTTCCTCATAAGTTACCTTCTTCAGAAGAAATCAGTGTTGTCTGTACAGACAAAGATTTTAAAGGCAAAGTAAGCAATCAGTGTTTACCTTCCCACTCTGATGTGGAAAAACACAAACAAGAAAGCCTCTCTAGACCATCCAAAGAGCAAACATATCCTCATTGTAGTTCCATAGCTGAATGTAGTTCAACATTGCATATGCATGTTAAGCAAGATCATGAGAAATCCAAGATATTTTGTTGTGAGCTTTGTGGTTTTCAGAGCGCTGAAGAGAATCTCCTGAATTCTCATTTCCTTGGCAAGACTCACCTTAGGCGCCAAAATCTTGCTGCACGGGGAGGATTTGTACAGATATTGACAAAAAAATCCTTTAAAAACCAACAATCTCCTGCAATCAAAGACAAGAAAGTCAGAGCAAAACCTGGGACCAAAAAATTAAGGGCAAGAACTACTGATGAGAAAGAATTAAATGTTTGCACTGCACTGAAAGTCTCAAAAGTAAGCTTGTCTAAACAAAATGATAGCAGTGAACTTGTTGAAATGATACCATCTTCAAAAACTCTCACTGAAAAAGCAGATACTATGACAGAAGAAACCGTGCTTTCTTCTGGTGTAGAAGGAAGTAATGAAGTCTTTACTGAAAAACTAGAAATACCAGGATCATCAGAAAATATCTTGCACAAAACAGAACTCCCTCTAACTACCAGAAAGCTAGTTAACAGTTTACACAGAGCAAGGAGATTTGATAGGCTGAAACATAAAAGAAATGTTTTCTTGTTAAGGTCTTCATTTGGACAGAGTAGGTGTTTTAGATTAAAAAGGCAGGTTAAAAGAAGGTACAACTTTTTGGGTAATATTAAGAGAGACAAATCTGAAATTCAGAGAGTTGAAGTGAAGCATATTTCCAGCACACAACTTAAACCTGGCGATTCAAGCCCTGTGTCACATACAGAATTAGAAACAGATGCCAAAAGTAATTGTAATACTCCGGCAGAAATTCAAGCTCTTACTGAAGATAAGCTGAATGCCCTTTCTTCTAGCACTGCAGATGCTAAAGATTCTAATGCTAAACTTGCTGCTGGTCATGGTGCTCTTCATACTTGCATGGATTGTGGTCATGTTTTTCAGAACAGAGAAAGTTTGGAAGCTCATATTGTGAAGCATCATACAAAAAGGATCCAGTTTCATTGTCAGATGTGTAGTTATTCCTCTGGAGTCAAGGAAGACATGAAGCAACACTGTCAGGACAGTAAACACCAGATGGGTGATTGTAGCTTTAATTGTCAATTCTGTTCATTTACCACCTTGAATGTGATCAACCTTCAAAGCCATATGAGTGAAGTGCATAATATGTCCCATAGTTGTCCAACCTGCATTCTTTTTTTTCAATTGGAAGAAGAGCTGGTAAATCATCAAAAAAATGAGAAACATGATGGCTCATTATTTCAGCAAGCTAGTCCTCTGAGTAACAGTGATCAGACCTTGCAAGTGGTAACTTACACTGACTCAGTATCAAACAACAGCCAAAGACTTGCAAGGGAAATAGAGGTATCAGTGCAAGCAAAAACTCCAGACTCTTCCTTCATAAATCATAGAAATGAACTTAAGCATTCTATTCTGAATAGAACGCAATTTCAATGTAAAAAGTGTTTTTATAAGACAAGATCTTCCACAGTTCTTACAAGGCACATAAAACTCCGACATGCACAAGAGTATCACTTCCTTTGCAAAGCTTGCAATCTCTACTCACTGAGTAAGGAAGGAATGGAGAAGCATATCAAAAGAAGCAAACATCTTGAAAATGCGAGGAAAAACAACATTGGTCTACGTTTTGAAGAATGTATTGTAAAGGTTTGTGTTGGTATTGGTGGTATTAAACCAGTGGTGGATACTTCCATTTCTGAGTTAGATAAAGAAATTATACATGTTTCATCCTCTTCTGTAGAAAACATATCAAGAAATAAGGAATTTGTTCCACTTGATCAAAGGATTAGTGAAAATGAATTGGCTTTAGGTAATGCACCCAAAAGAGGAAAACCCAAAGGCACTATTTCTAGGACCTGTACCCATTGTGGTCTTTTGGCCTCCAGTGTTACTAATTTGACTGTTCACATCAGGCGAAAGCACAGTCATCAGTACAGCTATTTGTGTAAAGTTTGCAATTATTACACTGTAACCAAAGGAGATATGGAACGCCACTGTGCAACCAAAAAACACAAAAGTCGTGTGGAAATAGAAGGATGCGGAAAACAGAACTCAGAGATCATCGTTAGCCCTGAAGGAGGTAATTTTGAATGCATGATCAAGAAGATTAACAGCCCCATGGCTGCCTTGCCTGAACATGCTGAAGATGGTGGCCAGTCGTCAGATTTGGAAAATTCTGTCTTAGACAATCAGGAAGTTGAGCGAGGAGATGCTGAGCTAAAAGTTATAAATGCCAGTAGGCTGCCAGATTTGCAGCCTGCTAGCAATCCATTAAGTAGAAACCAACATGTCCTTCTGGAACCAGCAAGGGTTGCTCAAGACAGTGACCCAAGCTTCCAGAGAAGAACAGTGGGTGCAAATGACAACAAGTGTGTACATTGCAGCTTCACTGCTCATTCTGCTGCTTCTTTAGAGCTGCATGTGAAGCGAAAACACACAAAACAATTTGAATACTATTGCATGGCTTGTGACTACTATGCTGTTACTCGCAGAGAGATGATTAGGCATGCAGCAACAGAGAAACATAAAATTAGGAGAGAATCTTATGTTTATTCTTCTACTGGGGAGGAAGCAAATACAGCAAATACCACTTTGCCTCAAGAGGAGCACCATCACAGTGCAGGAGAATCGCAAAATGTTTTGGATGAAACAAAATGTGCCAATGATGCAGCCGAAGGTGATCATATGAATAGAAACTTAACTGAAAGTACTGTCTCAGATGAAAATGCATCTCCAGGAATCCCTAAAGATGTCAGTTCCCAAAATGCAGTAGGAGATGAACTTGATGAGGAGTCTAAAAATGGAGAAGAAAACCCTTTTTGTGAAGGACTCCAGCAAACACCTCAGAAAGATAAAGCTGTTATACTTGCCAAGGAAGTATCAGTTAAAGAAGCAGGTATTTGTGAGATGCAGAAAAGTAAGCATGATCAGGAGCTGCTCAACTCAGATGATTGCACTGCAGAAAATCAAAATAGATCAAGCAACACAAACTTGAATTCAGGAAAAGGCGAGGAAAGCTTGGAAGAACATAGCAAAAACCCTGAAGTAGAGTGTAGAAACAAAGACAGTCTCAAAAACAAATTGCTGAAGAAAAATAACCCGCTTATGCCAAGTCTTCCAGAAACAAGTAGTGCAGTAGAGCAATCAAATTTTGCTGGAAATATTGGAGAAATGGTACAAAATATACGTAGTTTAGATGGTGACAGAAGTTTGAGAGAGGATCCTACTGGGGAGGAGGAAGAAGCCCTTATGGAAGCACAACATGAAGCTGAAGTAACTATAAATAACAGTGTTTGGGAGGCAGATGGCTCAACAGCTGAGGGCATGCAAGAGAGTAGTAATGAGGCTTTAGGAACAGTTACCAGTGCTGATGATAAAGGAAAGGCAATGCAAAATTTTGGCAAGTTCGATTCTTCTATAGTGAGGTTAAAAAGTCATCAAGATGGGGAGGCCACTGACCATTTTGCAGAAGGACAGATGTCAGGTGCAGTGAAAGCCAATGAGCTCACAGGGACAGCAGACACTTCACCAAGTGGTGGGAAAAAGAAGAAGTCAGAAGGAATTTCCCTTGGGGAATCGACACGTATTCGCTGCGATGACTGTGGTTTTCTAGCAGATGGTTTGAGCGGACTAAATGTTCACATAGCCATGAAACATCCTTCAAAAGAAAAACATTTTCATTGCTTACTCTGTGGAAAATCATTTTACACAGAGAGCAACCTTCACCAGCACTTGGCCAGTGCTGGGCACATGCGAAATGAGCAAGCGAGCGTGGAGGAGCTGCCTGAAGGAGGCGCAACCTTTAAGTGTTTGAAGTGCACGGAGCCCTTTGATTCAGAGCAGAGCTTGTTTCTCCACATCAAAGAGCAACATGAAGAACTGTTGCGGGAAGTGAATAAGTACATTGTGGAAGACACTGAGCAAATAAACAGGGAGAGGGAAGAGAACCAAGGCAATGTCTGCAAGTATTGTGGGAAGATGTGTAGGAGTAGCAATTCCATGGCCTTCCTAGCTCACATCCGTACCCATACAGGTATGGAAACCCTCTCTTTGCAAGTGGTCTCTTTCGAACAGAGTGAATTATACCAGTGATCTTTTTCTGCTTGTTAATCTCTGTAACATTTCTTATAAACGGGCATTTGTATTGCCCAGTGAGCTCCTGATGAAATTCAAAATTACCTAGAGGGGTATGAAAATACAGCAATCACAGGGCCGAAAATGTGAGAGCATTTTAAACACAATCACCCTTTTGCTTTCTGTTTCATATAGAGATGTTTCCTTCCTTTTAATCTGTTGTAACCGCTGATTGGTTCTTAAATTTATATAATAACGCAGTTGGTAGTTTGAGAGAACAATTAGCTGTTCTTTCCAACTTTCTCATCCTTGCACTTGTTTAATATCCAAATTGGTTTTTTTTTTCAACTCAGTGAAAATTTCAGCATTGCATAATGTTTCAGAATGGACATTTGATATTACATCATTCCTAAATAAATACCAATAAGAAGCAACAAGAGGTTTTTGTGGAAATGAGTTACAGGAATTGGAATTGGTCAGCCTTTTTAGAAGGTGGTGTGTAGTGCTGATGTGATGCACAGGGATGTAGCATCTAATTTAGTTTCTGTGCTGATCACACTTTCAATTCATTTTTATGTTTAATTTTAAGTGGAAAATTTAAAAACATTTCTGTAGAAAAATGCATAAGCTGCAGTTCTAAATTTATGTAAAAATTCACTGCGATGTTTCTATAAACCTGCCATACATTCTTTATTTTAAATAGACAGCTTTTCTAAATCACTGAGCTCTGCTTAGACAAGTGGTGTCTCCATGGTTGAATTTATGAGTGGATTTGAATAATAAATTCACATTTCAATGAACATATTTTCATTAAAACTGTAAGGTTTATTTTACTGTACTTTTAAATAATGGCTTATTATGGAAGCTATAGTTTAAATTCATGCAGTATTTGAAACTTAGTGCATGGTTACAAGGAAGAGAACAAAAAGGTAAGAAAAAAGAAACATAAAAGAATGGTAATTCCTGGCATAATCCTAAAATAGTTTTGTAAGATTTTTTTATGAAAAGGCAAGGGCGTGACTGGACAACAAATCCTAAAATTAATCTTGGGGAACATGGACATTGTATTTCAAACCTTTCAAAGAATTTTACTGTAACTGCAGTGTTCATGTATACCAATAACTCACATACTTAGTACTTTCAGCATTGCTTCTGTCCTGTCAATAACATAGTTATCTGTATTGCTTCAGCTAATATCCAACTTTGAATGCAGTGTTAAGTCTTTAGAGGGATGCTCCTGTTCACATGGTCAGAACAGCTGTATAAGCCCTTAATATGCCCTCTTACGGCAGATAAAACTGAATAAAACTAAGGGGGAGGATGCTAATGGAGCTCTCTTTAGAATTCTTTATGCAACTGTCTGGTCAAGACATGTTGCTTATAATTGATGTGTCCATTACTTGAATTCTCTTGTAATTATAGTCAATAAGTCTTGTAAATGTGTTAAAGCTCACTAAAAGCATACAAATTCAAGAACAGAGTAAGGCTAATAATTTAAAATAATCAATGTAGGCATTTCAGCACTTAATTTCCCCTGTGTGTTGATAGCTGATCATTCTTAATCCATTAAGATTTATTTAGTCGTTTACAATGCAAAATAGGTTTGCACTGGTCACTTGTGCCATTTGAAAATGTCCACCAGGTTAAGTGCAGAATGTAGTCCATTAGTCTTCCTTGACTATATGTATTAATTGCATTTAAAATCAAGTTAATGTGGATGTGAAAGTGAGGTAACTATCAATATATGACAAAGCAACCCTACTTACATAAGTTACATCATTGATTGTAACATTTAGTAAAAGTTAGTGTACTTTTTAACATCTTGTGTGTAGGACTTATCATGGAGTATATTTTTATTGTGCTTTTGAATAGCATTAAATATGCGAAGCAGTAAAAAGAACACATTTAATTTTGCAAGTCACTTTTTGGTGGTGCGTGCAGAGGTATACAAGGGTTACAGAATGGAGTTTTAACTGCCCTCTTTCTCACTTCATCCTTAAATTAAATGTTTTTCATATGCTTTGCTTATTCACATAAATAGTAATGCGGAGACTTTTACTAATAGTTAATGGGAAGAAGTCTTTCTCTTCCAATTCGTATTTTCATATTTGTGGTTTCCTTTGTGTTTTATAGAACCTTTTCTTCTAATCTGTATAAAAATGTATGCAGTTTAATAAGAAACAAATATGTTTAGGTTATTGGGAGTGGTGGCAGAGGGAAGAGACCTACTCCACCACTGGCTTATAACATCGGTGAGGCAAAGTACAGTATTTCCAGCTTCTCATTTGTTCTAGGGTAACAGCAGGTAAATAATAGGAGTACAGCTGCACATTTTCCCATTTATTGTTCTGATTATGTGCTTTTAAAAAAACCCTTCTTCAGCATCTGTATATGCATAAATATGTTTATACATGTGTGTATGTATGTGTAACCATACCCAACTCCTTGCCTCGTTTTTAATTGAGTAATTAGTGATGGTTTGCGTTGGTGGGGCAAGGCAAGGGAAAGTTTTAGAAAGATAAAACTAATGATTTCCATTAATAGAAAAATAACATTTCAAAATACCATTAAATAATGTAGGAGATTTTCACATTGCAAATGAAAGGAAAGCTTTGCTAGAGAGGACATAACAAATAAGTCCATCACATGTTGACAAGTGAAAATGAGGAAGTGTAAAGAAAAATAAAAGGAGTAGTAGAGGTGGAAGGCTTTTTAGTTCACAATTGATGGAGGTCCCATAAACTTAATTAACAATCAACATCTGAGGAAAATTCACCTGCAACCACATCATCTTTGTTTCTTTTCTTGTCAGATTTCTCAGTTAATGTCAGTTCTGCCCAGTGTAAGTGTGGTATCTTTCTCCCCATGTCCTATACATAGGAGGAAATGGTATGATGATATTTCATGTGGCTCTACTCACTTTGTATTGGGCCTGAGCTAGGAACACAGCTATGCCTGCAGATGCAGTGATGTTGCCTTTGGCTGGCTTAAAGCTGAGACAGTGAAATTTTTCTTACAGCTTTGAGTCTGTATTGTCCTAATGTAAAGACTATGAACTTGAGTCTTTTTTATGAAACAGTAGCATGATTGGTTGTTTGTTTGTGGTTTTGTTTGTTTTGCCCCCCCCCCCCTTGTATTTTTATTTTGTTTTGTTTGTTGTTGGTTGGTTTGATTTCCCCACAGTTCCCTTGGTAAGAGCCTTATTGTTTACTGCTACTATCAGAAAATGTACAGTTGTATTCCACGTCATAACTTGTGGGTAAAGTAATCCTGTTTGAGTTGTTTGTTTGTTAATTGCTTTTGTTTTTTAAAAAGTAATTTTATTGAAAAGATGGTATATAGAATGTATTTTTCTCATTTTTCTGAGAACTGAAAGCTAAGCATGAATCTAATAGTATCACATTTAACACAGCATAGGAGAACTATTAAAAGTTTGTTATAAGTATGGCTAAGAAATGGTTAATTGCTTCAGCATTGTTTCAGATAGCTTTGTGGCAAATACAGATTTTTTTTCCCCATTAGTTTAACTCTTAGTCTACTCTCTTGTTAGTGTAATATTTTGGATCGTTCCATTCAAGAACATACTGGAACAAATTTGGCACCAGCAACCTAAAAGGGAGATACCTGCTTTTGTTTCAGGTGATAAGTACTGATGAGTCTGCCAGCACTTGAATTTTCATGGAGTTTAGATGGAGATGTTAACAGATATTCAGCTCTGGATCTGAAAAAAAAAATCAAAACCCCTCAAGGACTCAGTGATTTTTGGATGAGAGCAGTCAACAGAATAACACATTTCTGTATTGTCAGCACACTGTAGCCACAATTGGTCTGAACTCGAGTTCTACACAAAGGAGTCATGTAAATGGAAAACAGCAAGGGTCTTGTATGGAAGCCCTGTGGGACACCTGCAGTAACAGAATGAGGAACAAATTTACAATTTAATCAGTAGGAGAGAAACTAAGGGAACATAGGATTGAATCCACGTGATATTTGAATTCTATGAGAAAAAGAGCAGTATAAACACCAATAGATTTAAAAAAAGTCCTCTCTAACTGTGGCCTTGATGTTTTAATTGTGCAATTAAAGATCACGTGTTAAGACACCAACTTTTAATATTCTTTTAATGTGAAGATAGTGGGTTTTTTTTATTTGTATGGGTCTCTTTGTAGAATGCAGTGTTGATTTGAAATGTCACCAAATTAATGATTAATTTAGTTTTATCAGGACCATTTAAATAAACTGGGGTTTTTCAGTGTGATGGATGGAATGTGATTGCTGTGAGCTGCAGTCTAAACCTGCTTTTGACATTTAAACATATAAAGCTGATTAGATATAACCATTGAGGTGCTAAATATATTTTACATGTACTTCCAACAGTAGAGATGGAAGTATTAAGAGATCTGGCTTCATTGTCATTGAACTGTGAAATATTCAACCTTGTCTGCCTGTGCTTAGTACTGTTGACTTTTTTATTTCAGTTAGAAGACTAAAATTAAATGCTTCATTTTTTGTTAACTTTTGGGAATTAAATTGAAATTTAAGACTCTACAAAATTTTCGTAAGAACCTCAATTTCACCAGTGGATTCTTGGAGGACGTTCCGTTTTCAAGGGCAAAGCAAAAAGGTTCATTGATCAAGTATGATATAGTGCAACATTTTTCTTATCAGATCTCTTTATGTATATTTATTAAAGATCACATATTTCATATTGTGCTTAACTGTATTGAAGTACTTCACAAAACATAGACTAAATATAATATGAAGTCTCTGTGACCATATTGTACTTAGTTTAACTGCAATTGTATAATTTTGATTTATTGATTTAAGGATTTAGTGGTCAGAATATTGTAAAGTTCTACTAACATGGTGTTGCTGCATAATAACATGGGGACCGACATGTGCCCAGTTTAACCATGTCAGTAAAAAAAATAGTTTTTCCATCTCTAGAGAAGATCACTGTTAATTGAGATAGACAAATAATTTGACTTCTTGCTGAACTGATGTGATACAAAAAATAGACTGATACTTCTTCCTTGGAGAAATAATTTCAGAGTTCTTGGGTCTGCAGCAGACATTTAATATTAAAGTTTGTTCTTGAAATAAATAATAGCCAAAATGTCAATACTTCTGGTTTGCAGAATAATCATAAATTCTTGACCATAAAACAGTCATAAAGGCATAATATTTTATCCACTGTATATTCATACATTGCATGCCATTACAATAGCTAGGTGATGAATCATTTTCTGTGTGTGACAGAACAAATCTGAAATACCAATGCTAATGTGAAATCTATTCAAAGTCAGAAGACTTGTAAAATTACTTTACTTTAAAACTATTTGCTTAAAAAAAACGTACATTTTCAGTTTACACCAATACTAAGCTACTTTAAGACCATTACCTGAGTCTCAGCATTTGAAAATGGGGAAAGGTGTAAACAACTTTTGCCACCTTGTTGAAATGTTATCTACCTATTATATGGTCTTCTCATTTTAATGTATTTTTTGGGTTTTTTAATTATAAGAAAGAAGAACGAATTAAAAGTTAAGAGAGTATTTTCCGTGATCTTGAACTTGAAGAAACTTCAGTGAGTAATGTATAGTATATACTATGTGTCCTGGGAGTTATAAATTTAATGTACAAGATACTTTTTTTATTAGGCAAAAATCTCAAACAGGTTAAATGTGGGGTAGGCTTTTTAAAAGGTTATTTTTTTCTCAGGATTTTTTATGTCTTTAACCGTGGGTGATATTTTATTCTAATTCAACTCATATCTTATGCTAAATTTTACTTAGGATCAAAGCCATTCAAGTGCAAGATATGCCACTTTGCAACAGCTCAGCTCGGAGATGCCAGAAACCATGTCAAGAGGCACCTTGGGATGAGGGAATACAAGTGTCATGTCTGTGGGTGAGTAAATTGAAACAGTCTCACCATGGTTAACCAGGAGAAGAGCGCAGGATATGCATTGTTTCAGAATTGAAAACTCTGATGTGAGCAAGAGTGGCTAAAATTATGCATGCATATCCTCCTTTCCATTGTTATGGTAAATTCCTTAAATACAGTTATGACATTCTTTTCCCACTTCTAATCCTGCACTGAAGATGAGCAATTTTATGGGCTACAAGGTCAATTTGAACCTGTAATCTGTAAATTGACTAAATTATAGGATGTTCATTCACATTGCCAGGGAGAACTGTAAATTCCATTTAAAGACATAAAAAATATATAATATAGACTTTACTGTGTGGGGTTTTTTCTTTTGCTATACTGTTATAATTTTAGTACCATTAACAGATTTCTGGACTCCATTAGGGTTTTCATTCTTTATGAAAACAAAACAGAAGACAGGTTTTTCAAACAAACGCATCTAAAATATTGCAGGCATAAGACTTCTAAAA
>WEIV01014427.1:74854-172453 GCA_013390005.1 Calyptomena viridis | reverse complement strand
GCTCTGCTGGAAATGGAGAAACTTCCAGCAGTTTCTCAAAGAAGCCTCCCCATAGGCCCCCCTGCTAACAAGAAAAAAAAACCTGGCCACTAAAAACTACCACACCAGGTGCAAATGGTATTGATGTAATGGATGCTAATTATGCATAAGTTACCATCATTATTAGTATATTTAGTAACAAAGAGACCATGAAAGAACTTAAGTTGGTTTTGTTTGGTTTTTTTTTAAGTTGGTATTCAGTATCTTTTTGTAGATAAACAGGTTTAAATAAAAAGTAAAAGTCACTATATGTTGAGGAGAGAGTTAGGCAGTCTCAATGTTTTAGCAAAGTTAGAAAGAAGTATGTAATAACCAGATATCTAGGAATAATTTAGATGGATGCCTTCTTAGCTAGTTAAATAGCATCAAGTGACATTTTAAGCTACTTGAAGAAGTGGCTGCTTACTACTTGCCATAGGGAAACATGCTGGGTTTTGTGCTCTGGCTTTACTTAGTCCCAGAGGAATGTCACTTTTTCACTTGTTTGTTTTGCTGGACTGATCTTATTTTTGTGAGGTTTGAACCGAAAACAGGCTGTGGCTTCCTAATGAGGTACCTCAGAAAAATAAATATAACCTTTCTTTGACCTCTAAACGGATTTCTTCCAGCCCATGCTGCACTAACCTCTTCAGTTGTTCTTTCGTAACCAAAAAGCCCTTACTGCAGTGCCAAAAGTGTATGTTTTCAAAGGTAGTGAGAAACTTCCAAGTTATCCTTTGGTCTTGTTTTATTGTGAGGGTAAGTGAAGAGATGCTGCAGGCTGAGTATTTATTGATAATGCGCTTAAATGGGATAATGTACTTGAAGGGCAGTCAAAGTCTAAAAAATAACCCTTACTAGGAAAAAGATGTTGACAAAACTTCCCCTAGAGTTACAAGCATACCAAGAGGAGCTCTGTCTATAGTTTTCCCAAAACCTAGGCTATTTTTCTCATGATAAAGTACTGAAAGCAACTGGCTTCAGCAGTCAGAAGTGTCCAACAGCATACATCACCAGGGAGTTAAAGATAGGAGTGAAAGGTATTCAAAACTACTGCAGATCTATCACCTCTTCTTGTGAAACCAAAGGACTGTTACAATGTCCTCTAACATTAATTTCTAGAAAATTTGTGTCAGGATTATCTGCTTTATAAATGAAAAGTCTTGTCTGTGCCTGGTGCTGTTTGGCTGGATTTGCAGCCAAAGAGCACTTTTTCCCAGTTTTAGTGCTTTCACAACTTTTGCCCAGGTGAACTTAATTTGTTTGAAATGTCTAGATATGGAGCAAACCATGTTGAGATTGTAGTATGTGGGATGCATCCATTAGCAGCAGTATATGCACAGTACTGAAGTCTGGAGTTTTTTGAACTCGGCCTTTTAAGCCAACTCAGCTATTTTGCCTCAGACATGTCAGGAAATACTCAGTTGATTCAAACAAGAGTTGCAGGTTTAAAATTCCCAAGAGCGATGTGGGAGGAGATAAAGTTTGACCAGTTTAAGATGTCACTGCCTGTAAAAACTAGTGCTTGCCCCATCAGCTGTGGTCTTATGTCAACCATGTCACGTGCCTGAACTGTCCTGTGTTCACTTACACAGGTGTTGTCATCTTTGTTTAACCTTCAGGAAAAGAGGAAAAAGACCAGATTAAATTACTTGCCCTTTTTTTGCAGGGAGCCAACAGAATGCGAGGCCGCCTGGGAAGTGTGGACAGCTTTGAGCGCTGCAACAGCCTTGCTTCTGACAAAGTACATAAGGAGCTTAGTTTAAATTGGCACATTTTCATGTACGGATATTAATGAAGCGTAAATATGGCACTCTGCTTTAATTTGAAAGAAGTAGCACAAAACACACCAATTTACTAAACTCAGAGAAGAATTTCCACTGGGAGGCAGAAGGTGTAAGAAAGCTGGGGTTTATGTTGACTTGAAGCTTCAGTTTTAATCTGATTGCCAGTCCTTTTTTTCTACATTTCCCTTGCTTTTATAAAAAACAAGGAGTTTCTGGTAAGTTTCTACCTTGTTTTACTGAAGTAATTGAAAAAGGTCATGTCTCAAGAAAAGGAAATGCTCTAAAAATGAAGAATCCTTTCTGTAGTAATAGTTGCTTTAGGGAGGTAAGAATTTTTGACCTAAACCCAGCTGTTGAGGATGCTGTATGGTAGCAAGAGGGCGGGACTCTGTTCACTTTCTTTTTATTTCCTGTTTTTAATGTTTTACCTCATGTGGGGGTTGGTTGCTGGTTTTCCCAGGAGGTGAAGATTCTGTTATGGTTTTCCTGCTACAGTTACTCATAAACTGGCTCTGTAATAACAGTCTCTCTTCCAGGATGTTGCTGTGACGGTACAGGAAGTATGCTCACGATATGTCGAGGAAGCTAACTAAAAGCAGTTTCCCTAGTCTTTTCCATTCCTGTGTTTTCCTGAAAGAGCCAAAAGTCTAGTAGCTGTGGGAGGATACCCGGAGTAACAAAGCATTGTTTGCGTTACATATACATTTTTATTCCTCCCTCTGTTTTCTCTTTTTTTTCTTTGTAAGAAGGACGCTGCTGGTTTGGAGTGAATTATCAAAGGATGTCTGGTTTGGGTGATAATTAGCATACAATAGGCCATGACCCAGAAGGGGGAGAGGCTTTGGTGCCCGATGCTGCAGTGTGTGTTCAGTGGGTTAGGCGAGAGCTCTCTTAGGGCACAGAGCGTCAGGCCTTACTCCGCCAGCACTTCCTTTCAGGACACTTCGCCGGGTGATTCCCCGCCAGCTACTCCTCCGGCATCCCCTGTGTCCTCAGCTTGGCAGACGTTTCCTGAGGAAGGCTCGGAATCCCCCCAGTTCAGGAGGCGTGCGCACACCTTCAGCCACCCCCCTTCCAGTGCCAGGCGGAGGATAACCTTCCAAAACGGGAGGTCTCAGAGCGTCCGGTCCCCGCTGCTGCGGCAGAACTGCGTGGAGACGGCAAGGTGAGTCAGGGCACGCTGTGCCACACGCCTGGTGTCCTCTGCCATTTCAGTACACAAGCCTCACCCGTGTTACTCCTTACAGAAGCTGTGTCTGCACTTCTTCGGGGCTGGTTTGTCCATTTATTTATTTATTTTCAGTCTGTCTTCTCTGCCTTCAAGTAGTTGGGTGCTTTGC
This sequence comes from Calyptomena viridis, assembly GCA_013390005.1. Lineage (NCBI taxonomy): Eukaryota > Metazoa > Chordata > Aves > Passeriformes > Eurylaimidae > Calyptomena > Calyptomena viridis. The sequence goes on along the minus strand of WEIV01014427.1, from coordinate 169,308 downwards.
AGTAAGTCAATAATCCCTGAAAGTGGTTCAGAAGAGGCACCAATTCATCAAATTGATGATTCTGCTGAATGCCGGCACCAACCTCTTTATTTGTTTGTCAGCTCTGAGCTGAGCCTTTTTGGCAGTACTGGTGGTCCAGCCCTTTGGAGAAGAGGCCGTCAGTGCTTTACATGGCAGAGATGGCAGGATGAAAAAGGTATTAACAGCTTCAAGTGTTTGTCACCATGTTCGTAAAGGCGCACAAAGAGTTTGTCCAGAATTAAAACTGGTGAGGAGTCTTGCATAAGGACATAAGGATTAAACACCTCTGCTGAACTCTGAGGCATGTGATTTCCCTATTAGCCTTTCTCTGGAGCTTCCCTCTGTAACTTCTTTCCCTTTCCTTTTGGAGACGCTCCAGCTATTAGCATGTGGAACACTGTTCCTTCAGGAGTTCCTTCATTCAGCAGAAGAGGTCCCCACAGATCACTGTGGGCCTCTTTGGTTGTACTTTCTTTCTCTGCCTCCATCCTGGATATCTGCAGTAAGTGACTGTACAAACTCTAAACCTTTTACAAAATTCAGGCGGAATTTTTTTCTGTTGGAGGATCACTTTCTCCAATATATTTGTCTGTTTCAATGCTTGGCCGCAACTGTACTCTTTGTGGGCTCTTTCTAATAACGGCTTAAATAATAATTTCTCACCTGTTTGTGGTCTACATTAAAATATCGGTGTGAATGCTGCATCAGTTTGTAGAGAAAGACAAAACATTTTATTCTGTTTAAGAGAATGAAAGGGGATGAAGGATAAGAAACTAGCCTTGAAGTAGCTTTGTTACACTGAGTTCCTAAAGAGATAAGTAATGTGTTTTTTACTGAGATAAACTTTGATTGTTTTTCTTTTTTCCACTGACTATTTGGTATGCAAACAGGAAACCCTGAGAGTTCAAATTGAAGGACGTGCTGACTTCATTTTTTTGTAATAACTTGTAAGAAATTGATGATTAAGTGGCATCATCATCAAATTTTCAGTCTAAAGGGTTTGTAGCTGCAGTGGTTCTAGACTGGGTTTTTCATTCTTTCCTGTTGAAGATTAGTCATAAATGTAACATAAAGGAAAATAAGTTCATTTTTATGTCCCCCCAACAGTTGCTACTGCTATTAAGTAATGTTTAACTGTGTAGTAGGACTATCTTTTTAAATTTAAACACTTCACAAAACTTCACAAAAATACTGAATTTAAATAATCTCTAATTTCTAATGTGTTAGTTACGAAAGAAGAGAAAACTGAAGAGAAGAAACAGGGCAGTGTGTATTATTGGAAGAAGTCTTCTAAGGCTATTTTCTGAATGTTTAAGGGATTCTTTTTTTCTGTATTTGCTTTGAAAATAAATAAAGAAAAAAGGTGGTCTTCCTGTTCTGCAATGTCAATTAAAAGTTTCTTAAAAGAAATCTGCTGTAACAGCAAAATCAATATCACCAGGGAAACTGCACTTGGTACATTTTATCTTCTGGGAAATGAAGTTAATGTAAGACAAGATGAGGTATTTGGCAGTATCTTTAATCTGGATGTTTTGTTGTATCCAAATCTATGCTGATCCATCTACTGTGTTCTCTTGTTGCCTGCACAGTCCTATGGTTGGGGTTCGGCGTGCTCTCAGTGAGAGTGAATCCGTGTCACCTGGTCTCCCCTCCTCTGTCTCTGCCCCTTCTTTCCTGAAAAGCTTTTACCAGGGCTCAGGAAGGTTGCTCCAGCACACAGAAAATGACCTCTCCAAGAGGTGAGAGCGTTGTCTCCTGCCTAGTTCTTCAGTGCCACCAGCTTAACAACAGGATTCCTAGGGGAATGCAGCACATGGCATCTCTCCCACTGCCTCGTGCTCCTGCATTTCTAACAGACTTCTGTGATGCAAATAGGTGAACAGGCTTTTGGATAAAAAAGCCTGTTAAAAATAGAGGCTTCGATGCTGACATTAGTAGCTGTCACCTATTTCTGTTGTAGTGTTGCAAATCTGCTGCATTGGTCATATGAAATGCAATGGATTTTAGGAGTGTCACACCAATTTAATGCTTTCTCTGCTGAATGCAAGCCAGCATGTGTTTCCGTGATCACTGGCATGTGAAAATAAGAAAAGAGCAATGTGAAGAGTGGACAGTACTAATGTGGGTTGCCTGTGCATGAGGAAGGCGAAACAGCAAGTTAACTGGGCAATAACTAACTCACTAACTGTGAGATGTTTAGAGAGAATTAACAAATAACTTCTGATTGAAGAGGAGTGGGGAAGAAGCAAACATCAGAAATGGCAAAAAAACCAAAACCTGTCTCTTGTAGACTAATAATATATACATAGCCTCTAATTTGTGTTGCAGTCCAGCTTTGTTTCTCTGTTCCCTTTAGTTAGCAAACTTGATCCAAGCTGAACCAATGCCCTGGTCAGTTTGTACAGGCAGTTGGATATCCCATTAAACCTAGCTTTTTAGATTTAGGGAATGTAGGGGTTGAGTATTGTATGAAAACTGTACTTTATTGCCAGGTAATTTTAAGCTGAAATTTCTAAGATACTACTCTTTTTGAAATAGGTTATGCAGACAGGTTAAGATACTGTATTTCATTGTAATGGAGTTTTGAACTCCAAGGTGTGGAGATCTTCAGATTAGGAGTAATTCCCAGAAGACTACCATGTTTCTACTTAGGTTTTACAGTATGCACATTTCTAATATCATTTAATCTTGAATTTGTATGAAAAGACACATTTTCTTGTGAAAATGGGATCTCGTTAGCTATAGGTCTTGCTGGGTGCAACTGGGCCTGAACTATTGTGGTAAGAAAACTGCAGTAGCAAGGGTAAACTGTTAGCATCTAGTTTGGTTTGTGAAGTGAATACAACAGATATAGTCGAAAAGAAGTCCCAGATGAATAATGCTGATGTGATAAGAGACACTGAAGTAATCCATCATTTGAACTGGCTAATGGAGAATGAAATACATTGTCCAACTGATGGTGGCCAAAATTTGCAAATGTGTGTTGTGCTGTCAGATTATGAATAAGAGAAAGTTCTCATTTTTTACATGTGTTTTTTTCTTGTGGGTTTGTTCATTTTGGGGGGTTTCTTCCCCTTTGGCTATTTTTCTCAGAGAGGACTATCGCTATCATCTATCCCAGTAGGCTCAATGTGAAGAGTTCTTAGCATTCTTGTGTGAGCGTATGGTAGGTTGGAATTGAGCATGCTGTGGCAGTCCCCTGCAGTCTGCAGACCATAAGCTGTTTAACTTTTAGGAACACTAATTAAAACTTCAGTGCATTTTCCAGAATGATCATGATTACTACACATTCATGAAATGTGTTCTAGCCCTATTACACTTGAGAAAAATTCTGTATAGTCTGACTTCCATATCATGTAACTTTGGGATTATACATGATGCAGCAGGCAGCTTTTCTTGGTGTTCTGGTGAACTTTGGTGTGCAAGAGCAGAGACAATTTCATTTGGAATTTTGAAAATTTGATACTTTTAAAAAATGGAACAATCTTCAGCGTAGATTTGACCAGCCCACACTTTCTGTTCATTGCATTGTTATGGAAGGATAATCTAAGATTAATTATCACCACTTGAATTTGAACAGATTGCTTTTTTAAAAACAGCTTCGTGTCTCATGAAGGAAATAAAATACTTGAGAATGTCCTTTAAACAAAATAGCAGAAAGTAATTTTTCAGAATGAAAATATATGACAGGACTGAGAACCAGTAGAGAGGTGTAAACTGATAGAAACTGGTTTTTCTTCTTCCTGGAGAGGAGGAATACTTCATGTGTTAGTCTTACGTATAGGTTTCTGCAGCTTAAGTGCTGGGAAGTTGGGTTCTGTACTTGATCTGGGAGATTTTGTACCATCTCAGCCTCCAAATTGCAAAGTAGGTTGCATTGATTCAATTGCTACTTAGAGCAATCAAGAAGAGAAGTTGAAATGAAAGCAGAATGGTGAAAAATACAAATTTTGGCATGAGCAGCAACAGTATGTATTCATAAGTCAGTTGGCTTTCATGGACTCAAGTGCGAAATAATTCAGGTAAAGTATTATGTGAAGAGTTCACAAGAAATGGGATAGCTTTGTGGATTTTTGAATATCAGTGTTTGGGAGCATTTTAAAGAGCAGCTCTGAGAAGATGTTTAGATAATTAAAACCAAGCAATAAGCGTGTTTGTAATCTGACAAAGTTTTTGAGATTACTTCTGTCTTTTTTTCTTCCCCCCTTGCCCTGGAGTAGCTGTCTTACCTTCATACTATGCTTTATCTGATGAAATAGTGAATGGGATGATGCTTTGGTGAAACTGAGTTGCAGTTACCTGAGATAAAAACCTTAGGTGATTGGTACTCTGTACTCTTGATTACTTAGGGTATTGCTTGTAACAACTTCAGGATGAAAGTACAGACTGAAATATTTGAGACATTATATTGAATTTATAGCTCTTCCATTTTTATTGCATATAAGCTGATACATGCATTTTAGTTTCTATATTCAGAAGCAGAGTCTAAGTAGCCTTACAGAGAACCATTATTCTCCAAACTGAATTGTGATGCATTTGTCTTAAATATAGAGTTATATATAGTTGCTATATTTTTCCAGATCTGCCTGGGAAGTATATTAAGTGATTAAAATAGAAACAGTTAAAGGTAAAAAGTTAAAGGTAAAAAACCCAAACAAACAAATGGAAATACTCCATTTTGTGGAATTTCTCTGTGGAAACATTGGACTTCAATTGGACTTTGCTCTTTCATGTGTCTGTTCCACCAAGCGGGAATATTCTGGTGTAGAAGCTGTACCACAATGCAGTTGTCATTTTCTTAAATAAATAAATTAAAGTGAAAAATCCCTCCTTGATTCTTGCAATTATGTCCCAATTGCAGTTCAGTTCTTAAATATCTCTTATGTGATTCATCAAGACTTCGTATACTGTCATCTCATAATTTGCAGAGCATTGACTCAGGTGCATTTCATCTTGCTCAGTTGTTGGTAAGTTTCAGTAGGACAAGAACTTGTAGGAGGTAGTTGCATTTTTTTCCTTCTTGGTGGTTATGTCACTGTATAACCCAGGAAATACTCATCTTCTACCTTGCCTCAGTGCCTGAGGTTTATAATCTATAGTCTATGGAGAGTTACACATTTCTTTAGTTTGACATAGAAACTTTTTTTTAAAGTTCCGTTAAAAACTGGAATTAGTGATTGGACTACTTCTGCTAGGTGACCTTGCACCATATTTCCCATATAGATGTTTTTGCCTGTATGTTATCAGAACAGGCAAATTTTCTGAAGAATTCTTAAGAATTTTTCCTGTGACTGTTAGAGGTTCAGTATCAGTGCCCTGACAGGAAAGTTGTGAAAATCTGTTTTCCGAAGTTGGGAAGTAGTGAAAACTTTGTTCTGCTTTTCAGTAGCAATGACTGAACTTTATTTAAGAAGTTGTTGTTTTGGAATTGCTTTGGCTCCAAGTCTCTCCACTCACATTAGTAAACCTCTTAATTTTGTAGGGAGTTGATAGCTAGTGATGAGATACACTTTTTTCTTAACCCCCACCCTATTTAGAAAACTGGTTTTTGCACCACCCTCCTGAACTTTTTCATTAGGCTAGGAGACATTACCATTTTATCCTTCTTCCCACTTTTGCTCACTAGGGTGTTGTTTCAAACCTTCAGATCTGATCCTAAGCTAGGACTTGTCTTTCTTGAAATGAGCAAACTTTCTTTGGTCCCTTTCTAGTCTCTATTTCTTAAATCATGGTGTTTTCCTTGGTGAATGTGACAAGGTGTGTTCCTTAGACTTTCAAAAGGTTTCCTCTAATCCTCTAAGCGGTGATAAATGAAAGAGGAGGTGATAAATGTTAGTTGCTTAAAATACCAGGGGATTTTTGGAAGGGAGAGTTTAACAACAGAGGTATAGGTCCTCAGAACTGTATGATTTGCATACTTCACGAGGGAGCGTATGTGATTAGTTCATCCCAATGTAAACTCCATGACTCAAATGATGTAAACAGCTTAGTTACAAACCCTAAAATAGCCACCTTCTTATTCTGACTTCCCTGTCAATATTACTGCTGTAAATTGAACACTAATCCTGATATTAGCTCAGGTGGTCAGAACACGGTGCTAATAATACTAAGGGTTCCAGGTTCAATTCCTGTACGGGCCATTCATTTAAGGGTTGGATCTGCTGATGCCTTCCAACTCAGAAAATTCTGTGAAATTATCCCTAGGATTGTCTGCATGTTCAGAGGCACAGTAGCTGAACACAGATTTTAGTACACAGCAGTAGAAAGGAAGTTTTCATTCCCTTTTTATGTAGGTTCTATTTAGTAAGCCCTGGAATGACTCAGGTTTTGTTTTCTAACATGTGATATGTAAGACTTGAAATAGTGAGAAGTAGTTCTGTTACAGTTATTTATAGAAACATAAGTTAGAATGTATCCAAATTCAATATCTCATTTCCAAGAGTTCCAAGAGTTGTTGGACTGAAATACCTTTGGAAAACAGCACCTGTAAATTCAGAATTAGTGTTGTAATCTGTGTTTAGCTACCACAGGCAGTGATTAGCCCGTCACTAGAGACTCTTACAGTTAGACAAACAAGATTGTCACAGTTGCTGTTTTGGTTGATGCAACATGGGGATCTACTGAGACCACCTATTCATAATACAATGCATAGGGAACTGAGAGATTATGGAAACTAAATCATGAGTAGAGAATAATTCAGACTATCTGTTATTCAGTTCTCCCAGCCCTTAGCATTGTTCTTAGAGGAGAATAGGGGTGGTGCCTAGTGCTAGGTAGGTGAATTTGAAGACATGGTTGTTTCTCTGCCGGGATATGGAAGCAGGGTTTGATGCCTTGGTATGATAGTGAGTCCAGTTTGCTCACTAAGGCTTACAAATGTCAGGGAACTGTTGTAGATCATTAGCATAATGACGATTTTGGTCACCAAAAAGGCTAGTTCTGGCTTGGTGGATTCAGCACATTCATTCAGCACAGAGTATTAGATATGAAGTGCTGATTGAGATGGTATAGCTGGTAGACTGGTTTAGCTGAAACTTCTTAGTCCTCCCTTGCAGATCTCCTTTTGTGCAAGCCAGATGTGGGGGGAATGGACTGCAGCTGGCAAAACTGTGATCATCTTCATCTGCCTTACTAAAACCAAGTGAACATGCTGGGCTTTCCTTTCATCTCAATTTTTAGGATCCTTGCACTGTAGTATGGAAATTCATCACAGGATGGAAATGTAGGTACTGTGTTGATATAGCAGTTTTCCCTGTGATGAAGGTGAAGCTGCAGACATAGCTCCCTGTGTTTGATGCTCTCTTCCTAAAAGCCTGTAGTTGTATATCATGCTGTTGGCATTACATGGAAGGATTTGTGGCAGATAATCAGTGTAACCATTGCGATATGAGATCTGTGTATCTGCTTTACTACCACAAATGTAAAATGCTGAAATACTTCTGAAAGTGGCTCAAGTACTTATGAAAGCTGAATGTCTTTTCTTCCAGGCCTGTCAGTAAAAAGGTATGTTTGGTGTGTCCTCTTAGAATGACGTCCCAGCAAAGCTTTCCTGTATCCTCTCCTTGCTTTTTCCAGCAACATAAGCTACTATTAAAATTCCTGTGTAAATATACTTCTACATGACAGCTGGGGAGATCAGCCCCTTTCAGGTCATTATGGTGGGAACTGAGCGTGCCCTCTGTTTGCAAAACTGTTGTTCCTTCAGCTGGAGATGCTGGTGAAACATGAGGGCATTTTGGCCCCATTTATGCAAGTGAAGTGTCCACTTCTTGAAGGATAGGAAAGAGACTGTATGAGAAGGCAGAACATTGACTTCAATGAAATATTCACCTGTGAGCTCATCATGACATTTAAAATGGCACTAAATGGAGTGTTGTGCTCCACTAGAGCAACATCTCTGCTTCTGGAGGTGTTACATCAGTTCACTCCCATAAATCTAATGTATGGCAAGATAAAACCTGTGTTTCTCTCTTAGCTTCTCCAGAAGTTTAGCTTTTACTCTGAGCTTCCAGCTGAGCCCTGAATAAATGGTATGAGTGCTTCCTTGTGGTATATAGTGCAAACTTCACAGCACTGTGTTACAAGAAAATAATTGGGCTCTTCTGCATTCAGGGTGAAGCTCACACATAGCACACTTTGCCTTCTTAAGGTTCCCAGCAAAGACTCCTACAGGTTTGGTTGTATATTAGACATAGTTAATAAAGGAATTTTTTTCCGTCCAAGGATAACTGACTTTAAACACTCCATCCGCTTTTTCTTTCCTTTAGTGATGGGGAGGGAAAGAAAAGAACATCAACCTTCTGCAGCAGTGAATCTCTAAATGCTGTGGGGGCCACGCTCACACCTCGCCGCATCTCCTGGCGGCGGAGAATATTCCTGCAGGTAGCTTCACCTATGAATAAATCTCCTTCCAAGATGCAGCATCCAGGTCTGTGTGTGCTTTTAAAGAAAATAAACAAGCAGTTGTTATTTAATACCATAATGAACTGCAACATATGCAAATACAAAAGGGAGAAGGGAGTCAGCTTGATACAATATTCGTGCTAGAAACTCACTAGAGACCTGTTGTGCTCAGTTGGCTTTAGACTATTTAGATCTTTGTTGCTTTGAACAGAGGATTCTGTCATCAAAATCAAAAGAATTGCAATCTCCCATTGCTGCATTGGTAGCAAGGAACTAAAGATGGGCCTCTTGCTGACAAAGATACCCTTTTAACAGTTAGGAAGTTTTTACCCTAGCCTGTGTACATAATAGGAGTGTTTGCAGAAAAGGGTAAATTTTCTGCCTTGTCCTTGTAGTGCACATAGCACCTGTTGAGTGCATATATAATCCTACAGCTTTAAGTCATCTAATGTAGAAACTTCTGAGACATCTGAAATTGTGCTATGTTGATAAAGTCCCATTTGGTGGAATTCAAAACCGTAGGTAAATTACAAACTCAGTATTTAGTGACCATAAAGTGCTATAGCACTGCCTGTTGTGCAGCTTAGCAGATGGAAAGTATAGAACCTGCAGTAAATCACAGCAGTAACCAAGCTCAGCTGTAAAGCAGACTTTATGGATAAATACCTTGTTGTAATTCTGGAAAGGAGTTAGCTGGGGAAAGGGTTGAAATAAAGGGGTGATCCTTCATTTAGCTCTATTTAATTTAAATATAACTTTATTTAATGTTAACAAAATACTATATTTAAAAAGAACTTTCTGCTGTTGAATTGCATTTTCTCTATCTTCGGAATAAGCACCTCTCTTCTGAAGGTAGAAGACAGCTATTTTTGTTCTATTGTGACATAGATTTTCATATGTTAAACAATATGTGTTTCCTGTAATAGCTCTCTGATTCTTTGCAGATGGTCATGATGGAAATGAACTGTTACCCTTATCCCCTCTTGCTCCACCCCTGGAGGAGGACCCTCTTGTTCTAGTATTGCAAAATGAGGATGGTCCAGATAAAACTGGAGAGAGGAAAAACTCAGAAGAACTACAAAGTCTGTGGAGAAAAGCCATCCATCAACAAATTCTGTTGCTTCGAATGGAAAAAGAAAACCAGAAGCTGGAAGGTTAGCTATTTAGAAAATACCCCTAAAAGTTATTGCAAATTCTGCTGCCTGAAGTTGAAAACTGTTCTGGTGTTGGACACCTCCAACAGAGATGTGGTTCTGTAACTTTTTGATTAACAGTGCTAGAAAAAAAATGTGTTCACCTAATCCTATCTCACACTTTACCAGGCTGTCTGTCTACCTGACTTTAAATAAGTCACCTTAGTTACAGAAGAATGCTTTTTTATAGAAGAATCCTTCTTTAATGCATGTTAGTCAAAGGTTGCTACAGTCTGTATTCTACCTGTCTGAGTCTAGGAGTTCTAATGAGAAGTGGAGAGAGGAGAACAGGTGCTCCGTGAACACTTATGTATGGTGAACCTTACCCTCTCTATCTCGTTTCAGTCCTTTGCAGCTCATGGCATTTCTCTCCAGGCTTTTTGTTCTTCATTAACCATATCACAGTGGTAATTTATTAATACTTGAATCCAAATATGATTTTTGAGCAACTGGCTCTTGAGGTATGTCAGAAAGTTCTGTTTTTTGGAACATGAGCACTGTACAATGAAAATTGAGTGCTGTTAGTGAGGGATCTGAAGTTGACCATTTCGATTGTCAGCTGCCTGAGCTTCTGGTTAAGATATTTTATTATGACTGGCTAAGACTCACACAAATAAAAGATAGGATGCAATGTTTATCCTAGTATATAGAAGTTCTTCAGTATAACAGACTAACAAGCTTTTGGTGCAAGTTGAAAATTTCAAGTGTCTCTCTGGAATTGCTGCCCTCATCTTCTCCTTTGTGCTATTGTAACACCCCAGGCTCAGCTCATGAGCTCATGGAAGGGGCTTTACATTAAGAAAGATACAAGGCTCCCCAGACGTGCCCGATGGATTTATCAGTTCTTTTATACCTCAAGACTGCGCACAGGGGAAATGCTATGACACTTCTAAAAGGACGAAAATAACACATTTTTACTGGCAAATCTTGGAAAATAAGGGAACTTGGCAAAAGTTTAAAGTAAGCATTCAATCAGAGAGAGAGAGAGAATTATAGCTACCACCTTAGATCAGAGCTGTGCAGCACGCAGTGGCCACATGGTGTTGGTTTTGTTTGGGGTTAGTGGCTCCAGGGGGTGTGGTGTGGGGTTTCAGGTGTGTCAATGGCTAATACCCATTCTGGGTCTGGACTAAAGACTTAAGGGGCAGAGAGATGGAGCAGTGCTCCTGGTGTGCCAGTGGCTGACAGCTGCACCAGTGACTCTCAAGGAGGCGGGGTTGTGGAGATGGGCAGAGCACCATTCCACCTTGGCAGAACCTGATCTGCCACCTTCCCCCACACGGAGTTGTTTTGAGCTAATAATAGCTTTTTAATAACTTTTTTTCAGTCCCTCTCAGCTATATAACCTTATTATATGGTAGTATGATTCTTACGACAAAATCTAATGATCTTGTTAAGGTCAGTTAGCTCTTTTTCCTTCTTTAGTCTTTCTTACTGAGAAGGCAAGGAGAGGAAAAAAAAAGCCAGCAGGACACAAGTCTTTCCATGTCCCTACGAGTGTGCATCCTTGAATGTTTTTCCTACACATGTAGTGTATTTCCCTGTGCAGTTTTCCTCTACAGTTTGTCTCCCTGTTGACACACACTTTTGTGGAAACTCCTAGATTCATAGGGAACATTTAGAGAGAAGTCTGTTTTAACTTCAGCCAAAATCTTCATTTCATAAACCATTTTAGCAAATGGTTAGTCTGTTGTTGTGAGATGAGGAAGCTGGACGTCTACTGTAGTGACTAATTTCATGTTATTCCCTCTGTTATTTTGAGCTGCTGAGGGACAGACTCTTTGCTATACCTGCCCTGTGTGACTGGGATTACTGAAAACTGTTAAATCGGTCCAGTTCCTTAAGACTCAGCTACAAGTTATTTCCATGCTGTAGCGCTTGCATAGAAAGCAAGTTCTTCCTACCTGATCATTTGTGGTGAAAACAGGAGTGTCGGCAGTGGGTACTCCAAACTGGCACTCATTTGGCAGCCCACATTCTTGGTTTGTGCTCTGAGGAGCATATCTCCATTCTTGTACTCAGGTTCGTAAGTATTGCTGGTGAAACTGGTGCTCTGGCTAGCCGAATTCATTATCTTGTTTTCAAAGGGTGAAAAGTAAGCTGTTTGAACACGTATCTCTAGGTTTCCTTCCTGTGGGCTGCTATAACATGGGCCATTTTATGAACAGGACGTGCAGAACTGATACATTCCAAAGAAGTGTTAGTTTGGGTAGTTCTTGGCATCCTAATCTACAATTAATTGTAGATCTCAGGAAAGGGAAATGTAGTAACAGAAATGCAGAAATTTCTTTACTTGAAGCCAAATTCTTAGCTGTGAATTTATTAGCTGTATATGGCTAGTTTAAGACTTAAATTTCTGCAGAATTCTGTCTAGTGGTTTTCTGTTAATCTTTTGTTCATTTTTATTTACAAAATATTAATAGAACCTCTTTTCCTATTCTTTTTGCTGTCGAGGAGACTTGAATACTATTAGCTCTTTGTTTTACAGAAGGTAAGTTCTGTCAATTGCACGAAATTGCTTTTTTTCTTTTTTTTTCCCCCTGAGAAGTTAGAAGCTACTTTTTGCTGTAGGTCATGTAGGAATATAAGAGCTACAAAAAGTGATAGGTCACTTAGCAGTGATTCAGAAGAACATTAACAAGGATTATTGAAAACATCTGAGGATGGAATAGTAGGTAGGGCAAATATGATCAATGGGCAAACTTGCTGACTTTCACAAGGGTTAACTGCATAGTTAATCTTGGAGTCCATTGTCACACTGAAATATCTTTCTGCTGTCCTGAATCTGTTGCATACTGCTTATGAGAGTGAGCATTCTTAGGTGAAATGGTACAGCAATAGGGTGGCATTTAAAATTGCCCCAGTTGAACTGCAAATTCCTGTGATAAGATCACATCCCATTTTTATGACAGTGCACTGCACCTTGCATAATAATTGCTTATGCAAGGCCCCCTGTAGTCTTGAATGGGTAAGTCTCTCAGAGGTGTAATATAAGGCTTTTGGAAATAATTTGTCATTTTTGAAGTGGGCTAGTGAGATGAGTGGCAAAGGAACAAATTGTCTTATTTTGCAGGTTTTATAAAAATGTGAATGAGAGTTTGCTTTCACCTAGAGGTGATGGTAGAGAAGGGGGTACATTTGTAAGAAGAAGGAGGCTCCTGCAAGGAGCAAGTACTTCACACAGATTAAGGCAAATTTGAGATAAACTCAACTTCAGCTTTCGTAGGTCATGTTGTGGTTTCTACAATTCAGTTCAATGATAATTAAACATATCTCTCTAAATTAAGACACATTCAAGTCTGATTGCAGTTTTTTACACCACTAGTAAAAGGAATTGTTTTTCTGCACGTACATCATGTATAATCAAATACTCACAATTTCTCAGAAACAGAAATGAAAGCTGCTCCTCCGTGAAATGCCAGAGTAACAATACAGCTTTATTTCAGAAATAGAGAGTCCTCTAGAATAAGTATTTTGTACCATGTAGTCCTGTGCAGCAAACCTTTTAAGTTTGGCAACAGTAGTTCTGTGCTTCAGCACAAATGTACCTTTCTGGATATGGTTTATGTTGGTTCATTCTATTTACTCTAATCAGCCTGGTGATGCCAGGTAGCACTGCCAAGAGCTCTTATCACTCTCTTAAGGGACATGTAAGAACTGGAACCAGTGTGTCTGACTTCAGTTGAGAAGACTTGCCTAGTTTTCTTGCCTAAATCTCTAATGCAAACATTTATATGTTTGGGACTTTCCATACTAAAACAATTGTAATGTTCAATATAAACAAGAGTAAAATGATCAAAGATGTTTTTGTAGTTGAAAGAAGCAGCAGGTATTGTGAAGTTGTGTTCTTGCCCCAAGCCTTAAAAAATGTTTTTGTTTGCTTCATGAATTACTAATGTTGATGACACAGTAAGAGAAATGAAGTTGTTTTGTGCAGGATCTTATGACAAAACACTGGCCCCATCTCAGCTACAAACTAATGAATTATAGAAGATGTATTTATCTCAGAAAGCTTTATCTAACTTGCATGGGGTTTGTGTATTTGCTGTATCTGGTAATTTTTTGATATTCTTGGTTTTTGTATTCTAGCAAGCAGAGATGAGCTCCAATCAAGAAAAGTAAAACTGGACTATGATGAAGTTGGTACATGTCAGAAAGATGCCATAAATGTTTGGGATAAGAAGTTACTAAACTGCAGAGCCAAAATTCGGTGTGACATGGAAGATATTCATTCCACTTTAAAAGAAGGTATTTGTTATGTAGGAGGGCTTTTAGCTATGAAATCTGAAGATTACATTTTTTTGTTCCCTTTTGATACCGCAAAAAATCTGCCAGCAATACTCTTTTTCCAGTAGCAAAAATTGCCGTATTTTCACAGATGCACCTTCTGCTTCCACGTGAAAAATAGGTTCTGCTGTGTCTGCAGCTTACAGTGTCAGCAATGCAGAAACATGTATAGTCATAGTCCTGACTGTAGCATCTTGTTCCCATGTGTTATATTCAAGGTTGAACTTGGAGCCTTTGCATCTAACACTGTGACCTTTTGGTTTCTGATCAGTGGATCCAATTGACTCTATATTTTAGATGCTCTGATTTTACTTACTTACCAAGAAGGCAGGACCGTAATGTCTACTGTGGACTCTGCCAAAAACCTAGGGGACTCACAACCAAACTTGGGAGAGTCAGAACGACCTCATCGTGTAAAATCTAGAATATGGTCATTTAGTATTTAAATCCCTGGAGTGAAAGGCTGGGGATTTTGCCTTGACATAGATCTTCCTGTGGACTAACCATGGGCCAAGAGGGTATCCAGAGGGCCATGTTAGTATGACGTAGATGTAGAGTCTGATTGCACTGCTTTTTCCTCTTCTATAGAATCTCATATCTCTGCTACACATGTTGAAAAATAATTCAGTGTAACCTGGCTGTGGTACAGAAGGGAAGTTTAAATTGCTACCAAAGTAAATTTAGGTAGATATAAGATGGTTCCTGTTAGCAACTTGCAGAAGTCTGCCAAAAAAATTACTTTCCTTGATGCCCTATCTTCTGCTGCTAGATTTCAGTACAGATTTGAGTACAAGGTTATGTTTTTTCTGACTTGTATTCTTGTTAAATAATTATTTGCCTGGAAAGTATTAGCGGAGTTGGCTATTTTGATTTTCAAAGGTTGGTTTACAGAGTTAGATATCGAAGGAGGATGTATGTGAAAGTCCAAAAGGAATATTTTAGTTTAGTTTATGCTTTCACAGGTGCTTGGCTAACTTGAAAGAAATGCTGTCTTTCAGTATGAGCAGTTCTGTGTTCTTCCTTGGTATGCAGCATTGATGCTTTTGGGCTTGGACTAAGCATTTCATAATTTGTACAACTTTTCCAAGTCTATGGACTGACACGAGCAGCCCTTTGGGAAAGGGAAGAGGAGGTGGTCTTTCCTGTGTTTCACACTTGTGAATTTAGTTCAGCCTTTCTAAACAGAATGGACTACATTCTGTGTGTAGTCACGCATCTTTTCCTGCTGGAGGCTTACAGCTCAAAAGTGGCAGAACAAGTGATGTCTGTACCTCAGTTACCCAAGGTGCTGCTCAGTGTAGTTACCATTAAGCTTATAGTTAATGTTTAGACTGGACTGTGGCTGCTGACTTGAACACACAGCAGAGTGGACAACTTCTGAAGCTGACTCTTCGTAAGAGATCCCCCAGACGGGTTTGGCCAAGACTATGACAACACATGTTCTTATACTGTAGCACTAAAAATATCCCCCTGCTTAGGCCTCTTGTTTTTTTGACTGACCTGCAGGTCTACCAAAAAGTCGTCGGGGAGAAATTTGGCAGTTTTTGGCTGTGCAACATCGAGTCAGACACAGATTGCCAAACAAGCAGCAGCCCCCTGACATCTCTTACAAAGAACTTCTGAAACAACTGACTGCTCAACAGCATGCCATCCTTGTAGATCTAGGTATGTCTGTTTTTTTCTGACTCGTTCTGTGGGTCTTTGAGTGAAAACACACTGATCTTAATGGAGGATATTGCTGGGGACAGATGCTGCTGTATTAGCACCACTTCCCCTGTCATCAGGGTACATTCTGTGTATGCCACTTAGTGTCCTCTAAGCACATGATTTCTTAGGTTATGCCATTTGTATTCGTGCTCTTCTGTATCTGTCTGAAAAGATAAATCAGTCACTTCTGCAAGTTCTATGCAGACGGGAATATTAAATGAGCTCAGCGGATACAGTCTAAAATCAGCGGTATAAAGCAGACTGATCTGACTAAAGGCAACCTGCATATTAAAGCAAAGAGAATAGTCTGTGGGAGGAGTGCTGGTTGTGAGATGAATTGGTTTTTTTTTTCCAAAGGAATTGAATATCAACTACTCTTCTCTTTTTGCACCAGGACGGACATTCCCTACACATCCTTACTTTTCTGCCCACCTGGGAGCAGGACAGCTATCACTCTTTAATCTTCTGAAAGCATACTCTTTGCTGGACAAAGAAGTGGGTTATTGTCAAGGTATAAGCTTTGTAGCTGGAGTGCTGCTTCTACATATGAGTGAAGAACAGGCCTTTGAAATGCTGAAATTCCTCATGTATGACCTTGGCTTCCGTAAACAGTACAGGCCAGACATGATGTCACTACAGGTAAATCAGTCCTTCCAGAGCAAACCAGAGATTTAAGTTACTTTTGAGCTCTCAGGGGTTGCTCATGTTCTCCAGGGCCTTATGAAGCTTCTTGTGCTGTTTTGGAGGTTGTGAAGTGCATGCGTATTTTATTGTCAGCCCCCTCTCTGCTTCTCAATTTGCAAACAGAGAGGTTCAGAACTTGCAGACTTTTCCTGTCACAGATCCCCACCACCTCCTGTTTGGAAATTCTGCTTTCTCTGCTCTTTTGCTCTTCCTTTTATTTTCCTCACTTCTCTCTTATTTTTATCCTTATCTCTTATTTTTATCTGTTTTATCCTTATGCCATAAAACAAACAAACCCAAAAAAACCCAACCTGATTTGCTTGCATCTGTATGGATGGAGTTTAAGAATGAGTAAGATTTTTTTTTTCTTCAGTCCATGAGCACTTGGATGTGTTTTTCTCTTGTAACCCCAAGTCAAGTCAATAGTGACACACAGTGGCCAGTCAATGTACTCCACAGGCATTTTTACTTTGGGCCACTCTGCCTTAACTCATCATTTCATCTCTTTGTCTCTCAATGTCCTCTAGTCCACAACGTCAACACAGAGAAAACAGAGAAATTTTTAATCATTTAATTTGCTTAAGCAGTGATGCATGCTCTGCAATACTAACAGCTATTCAAGACTGTTAGGAAAGAGACAGAAAATCTTTCAGATCTGTATAAACTTCAGGGCCTAAAGTTTTACCTTAACATGCAGCTGTTCACTGACTAAATAGTTATATGCTATAAACCCCTAATATTATAAAGGGATATGCCACTGCTGAGTTAAAGCATGTAATCCACAGTGGAGAAAACTAAGAGGCAGATACAAAAGTCCCCTTTTTAAAAATTTTTTTCATGCTCCTTGCATAGCAAGTGCTTAAAATTAAGTCAAAACTTAAGAGAGAGTTTCAGTCCACTTTTCGTGACTAGTCACTTTAGGTGCTTATTTGGCAAATGTCCAGAGCAATTTTACTTAAAGAAATTGTATGTCTATTCTAAAAATGATAAAGGAGTGTTTTTCTGTGATGTAAGGATGCTATAACAAGAATTATGAACAGCCATAAAAAGCATTTTTACCTCCTCCCTGTCCTGTTTGCCCCACAAATATGTTTTAAACTAGTGGGGTCAAAGTGTGATAAATACATGTTTGTGGTTGGGGTTTTTTTCCCCTAGAAGATGCTTTCTTAGTGGTTGTGCGTAAAGAGTGCAGTTATAGACTTCCAACAATATCTGGTGATTTAAGAGCATTCACATGTCCAGGATTTCACATTTTGGTTTAAATGAGTATTACTCTTTCACTGTCAGAAGCTCTTAGTAAGAACACTTTTAAATTTGACAAAGTTTACCACTTGTGTTATTGTTTGCCCTTTAAATTAAATGAACTCATTTTCCCCACAGTTTGCTCCTAGGCAGGTCTTCTGTAACAGGAAAAAGTAGAGTTTTGACTGCTCAAGACAAATTAGACAAGAATACTTAGAGGAACTTACTATATTCGGGTTGTTTTCTAACATGAGTAGAACATTTGCAAATTCTTTTGCATTTACGGTATTGAAACACAAGTAAGCTTATAGGCAGAATTAGCTTCAGTCCTATAGAAGAAAAATGTTGGACGATTCTTCAGGAGAATGAAAACTTATTTGACTTTGATTTTTTAATTGTTGTCTGGAAAAAACAGTAATCTAGATCCTTAGTTCATAATGAACTAACTCAATTGGTTTCCTGCCTCTGTGCTACAATTCTAACTTCACTCGTAAATGTGTTTTGTATTGACACTGTCCAAACTGTACTTAATTGGTATCTTGGGCAATTAAAGCAAGGATTCAAATGCATGCACAAACTTAGCTGATTTGCCTAAATGAGAAGTAGTCTCTCTACTTGTAGACACTGCTGACTAACAGGTAGTTTCGAGTGCAATCAGCTTTTGGTAGGGAAGAATCATGAACTCTAGAAGTACAAAAGTAGCTGGATCTAATAAGTCATTTTCTTATCAAGGAATGGATTCACCTTAAGCATAAAGCACTGTTGACAACAAAATTGGACCTGACAGCTGATCAGTGTGTCTGCTTCTTATCTTCTGCTTTCCGAGAGAAGCATCCCTCTGTGCTGTGACTTACTGTGTCATATAAACTGTCAAAATTGCAGGAAAATAGTTTGCCACAGGGTGATAGTTTTAGCAATGAATAACACCTTTTAGCTACATGTTTTGCCATGTAACCTTTTACAGGTTGTAGACCAACACTTTTTGCATCAGTATCTTAAATTCCTCAGGACCACTGGAAGACATGCTGGTAAATAAATATGTTGGACATCTCTGTATATAATGTATTCTGTGGGTACAGAAGCTGTCTAAAGTGATGACTGTAGCATAGGAGTTTTAAATGCAGCAAAAATATGGCAGAAATTCAAAGAATGAAAGCTGCAATGTGTAAATTTAGTCAGAAATAGTTCACCTCTGTAATGGAGAGTTTTGGCATCTTGGAAGAGGTGCCTCTACTTTCATTGCTGCAAGACTGAAAGTTCTGGTTTATTGATGGTTAGAGCAATATATTCTTTTGTTACCTTAAGCCTTTGAATTCAAAATGATACTTTATTAACATTCAGGTTCAAACCGTTCTTTGTTTTTGACTGCCGTGTTAGTTTTAACTCATTGTGAGTTGTTTTTCCATGAGTAGATATCACTCAAGGCCCCGGGTGGCAGTTAAGATTTATTTTACAGTGCCATCTGTACTGGAATTAATTTCCCTCTAATGAAATGTGAATGATTTGGAAATCTGAGTAAAGTTGAACTTTTCTTTCTTTATTTCCTTCCCCCCCCCAATCCCCTCATGCACTGTAGATTCAGATGTATCAGCTTTCAAGGCTTCTGCATGATTATCACAGAGACCTATACAATCATCTTGAAGAAAACGAAATCAGTCCCAGTCTTTATGCTGCACCGTGGTTTCTTACACTGTTCGCATCTCAGTTTCCATTAGGATTTGTAGCCAGAGTATTTGGTAAGAAAGTTTATTCTATTGCAGTAATAAACAGAACAATGTCCATTGTGTCTTGGAACTCCTGGGGAGTAGTTTTCTACGTATTGGGGACATCTGGGGTGACTGTTTTGGGTGGCAAGTAGCAATGCTTTTCATGGTGGATGTCAGCTCCTGTTTGAAGAGGAAAACTGAAAGGTATTTGAAACATCAGACTTGAGCAATTAATTATGTCTTCTCATATTAGCCAAGAGAATTCCAAAGTGTAAACCACAGAAAGATTATTGTTGCAAATGTATTTTATGCATCAAGCATTCAGTTTATGTCCACAGAAGAGTTCACTTTGTTGAACTTGTGAATTGAAAAAAGAGAATGCATTTGTTTTTGAGAAAGTGTTTTTGAATTCTGATTTTCAAATGCTTTCTAAAAATTTCAAGCAAATTTGAACTTAAAGGATGTTTCAGGTATTCATGTATATACTAAACAGTTTCTTAGTCTTAGGATGACTCTTACTCGTACTTTTAGATATTTTTTTCATGATGCCTTCCTCTGCAGGTGACGTCTAGTACAGAAGCTTAAATATTGATTGTGCCTTGTAGTGTTTACAGTATCAGGATGTCAAGTAATTGGTTTTGTCTTCTTTTCTTATCATTGGGAACTGCCAGCTTATCCAAATCTTCAGTAATGCAGCTTTTTTTTTTTTTTAAATTTATTTAGTAATGCAAAACTCACTGTGCTCAGACATACACCAAAAATATGTCATGTACTTCTTCTTTAATCAGATTTTTTTTTTCCTTCGATTTTTCTGTTTTCACATGACACCTTTTGGCTTTTCTTAAGAAAGTCTCTAGAAATTCAGTCTGACTTTGTCTCATGTTTTATTATTGGAGTGTGTTAGGTTCTCTGTTGAGTGTGATGGTTTTGAGGGGAAGAGAGGTTTGGTTGGTTGGTCGATTTTGGTTTTAATTTTTATTTTTACCTAGTAATTTCTGCATTACAGAGATTTTTTTCCTTTTACAGCAAACATTTTCGGCTGCTGTTTGTGTGATCAAATAATTGGTGTATCTCTTTTTCAATGGTGTGCTAATCACATGAATATCTCTTTCGCAGTGGAATTCCAGGACAGTCAAGCACTTTGTGTTTCTTTCTTTTTGTTGGGTTTTGATTCTTTGGGTGTTTTTAGAAATGAATTGTTTTGGGGGTGGGAAGGGAGGGAGGAAAAGAGAGTCAGTGTTCATTTCTCTGTAAATGAGCTGAGAAAGGGATGTTCCTGTTTTAAAATTCAAAAATCACTTTGTTGTTTTACTTCCTAAGGCTTTGGATTTTTGCGTTTTCAGTGTCTTATGGGCTGTTGTCATATACCAGCAACAAATGGCTAGTGTCTACCCTTCACAAATTACATTTATGCTATTTGAATGTGCAGCATAGACTTGAGAAGGGAGACTTTTAGGAACTGTGCTTGAGAGAAATGACAAGCTCTCACCAGTGTCCTAGTGTTATCCTCTGATACTGGATCAGACTAGGGATGGCATCTCAGTATCAGGATCAGAAGTTGAGTTTGTTTAGTTACATAGCCCCAGAAAAACGCCCTATGGTGTGACAGAGCTAACAGCTCAGGAGGTTTATTGAACTGTTCATATTCTGCATTCATCTCAGTAATGTTTCTGAGGCAGATTTTCTATTTACTGTCAGCAAGATTCCCATTTCTGTACTTTTTGTCTGCTGACCTCAGAGCCCAGCCTTTCCCCTCACATCCATGTAATTATACCTCAAAGTAAAGGTTTGTGGCTTAGATTATGGCAAATAATGTCACTACTATTAGTTTTGAAAATAATATAATTGGTTATGGAATGTACGTGATGGTTTTTTACGGACTAGCTTCTGTCAGTATGTTTGTTGTGATCTGTTTTCCAATTGCTTTTCAGTCACAGATGCACTTAAAACCAGTTAGCAGTTTGTTAACAGTCTATAGCAGACAGTGATGATATGCTTATTACAGGTAACTGTTACAGACATAACAAGGGTGTGATATTTTCTTTAATGCTCTCTCACATCTGTAAGATGAAAGAAAATTCTTTCGTATACTTTAACCTCATGTTGAATATAAGACAGATTGCACTTCTGAACTGAATACACTGCAGTGTGATTGATTATGAAGAAAAACATCCCAGCAAATATATGTGTTTATCCAATGACTCTATTCCCATTTTCAAGATATTTTAATTATTTTCTTTTTTAGACATTATTTTTCTTCAAGGAACAGAAGTCATATTTAAAGTAGCACTGAGCCTACTTAGCAGTCAAGAAACATCTATAAGGGGATGTGAGAGTTTTGAGAACATTGTTGATTTTCTTAAAACCACTGTTCCAGATATGACTCAGCCTCAAATGGAAAAAATTATTACTCAGGTAAGGATGTTTTTATCTTTTTTCCCCCCCATTTAGCTTACTTTAAAAAAATCATGCCTAAACCATATATAAAAATCTTCTCAGTATGTTTCTTTTGGTTTGAAATGCAAAGGAGTTGTTTTTTCAGTAACTTGTATACAAATAGGATTGATCTAATTTCAATAGGTTTTTAAGTGCAGTTTTAGCAGGACTTTAGTTGCTACCTCAAGGTTCAGTACAAAAGTTCTTTTGTGTCCCACTTATTGAAAAAACATGACTTTGCTTATGAATTTCCCCTCACAATCAGAATAGTAGAAGTAGCCTATTTTCCAAACCTAAACCCAGATGTTGCTTCCTGTTAATGGGTGAACAGTCTAAGAGCTTGTGATGGGAAGCACAGCTTGCCATGGTGGGAAAAGGCAGCATCACAGCAACTTCCTCTGCTGATCCTTCAAACTTCCCACTCTACAGGGTCAGGTACCTCCTGGAACTTTTCTGACACCTCCAACTTAAAATCCTACAACTTAGGAATCTGGTGAGGCACTGTTTTCGTGATCTGTATTAAAATCAGGGTCAAGCAAACTTCTATTGTTTTGCTGTGGGTGTTGCTTCTCTCCTTCTGGAGACTGCTTTTAGAATGTCCCAGTGCAACTTCCCCTTCTCACCTCAACCCCCTCCTTCGAAGAATCACATTTGGCAGTTGCCAGAGGTAAAAGACCCTCAGGACTGATCCCTGCCTTTCTTGAGTGTGGATGAGGAGGACTGGAGTAGTGTTGTTTCATCAGTATCATTTAAACTTCATTGCAAAGGGTTAGAATAGAAAAGCAACGAAGAATTACTGATGCCTATCTATGAAAAACTTATTGAGAAATACTGTCAGTGGCTGGAATCTTCAGCTCTACGTCATCTTCCTCTGTACTGAAGCTGCAAAAAAAGCCTCAGTCTAGTACCTTAACTGTGAACTTGTGAGCAGTTTTCCACTTTCAGGTGGTAGTTCAGAGATAACAGAAGATCTCTAGAAAACCATGTCCATGTGCAGGAGTGCAGTTGACACCGATATATTCCTATGACTTGTTAACATTTTAATGTTTCATGTGTTAAGAATTAATTTTTAGACAATGTGTAGATCTTCATTTCCTCTTTGCACTGACTGTGATTGCCATGCTAAAACTGTGTCAGGCACTTTGGTATCTCCTCAGAAGTGCTTGATTCTAGCAAGATAGAGATGGTAGTTTAATATTTTTAATACTATTAGAAATTAAATCTCTGTTCTGTGCTCTGCCTGGCTTGCAGAGCAATCATGCTGTGGTGAGCATGGTAGAAGCGGCTTTGTGCAAAGCCGGGTCTGGTTGACTAAAGAACGGGTTATGTTGCCTGAACAGAAGTGTGTGGTTATACACAGCTAAGCTCAGCTCCGACAGTAAGGTCACCTGCTTTTCTGTGGTGTGATCTCGTGCTGAGCAGCCCTCCCGGTCTGCATTCATGTGTAGACTGCCTATATCCTGTTGCTCCTACCTAGGCTGGCTGCAGAGGTAGTTGTTTGGCTGTCTCAGTGTTGTAATTCCCAGGACCATACTCCTACAATGGAAAGTGGAACTAAAATGTAGACATTATGCAGATCTGTAATACACAGATGAAGAATTGACCGGGTAGCTACGTAGAGGAAAATGGCACTTGAACATTATATATAATTTAAATTTTTTGTCATTTGAATTACCTGGAGGACAGTGAAAGTAATGCAGAATTTCTGTTGGTGTAATGTTTGGGATCTCTAGGACAAGGAACAGAAAATTAATGTCACTGCAGACATCCTTCCAATTCTAGTCTAAAAGATTTGGTAATTTTCAGAAGCTGAGAGCTGTGACTAGATGTGTCAACAGATAGGGGTAACATGGTCTCATCACTGTTAGGGGCTCAGTTCCACAGTCTTCACAATGCTTTATCACTAAAGTACCCTGATAAGAAAATGGTGTGTCTTCATTTAGAGACAGAGCACAGGGAAGCTGTAACCATGAAGAATGTTTTTATAGAAGTCTATAAATGAGCACTTGGAGTCAAGAGATCCAAGAGTTTTGAGGGTAGAGATTTGGTGACTGCTGGATTATTCTTCCTCATTGTGTGGTGATGCCCCAGTCACAAGCTGATGAGACTTGAGAATTTAAAAATTTCATCTTGAACTTCTTAATATTCCTGGTCAAGAGCAATAAAACTGTCATATTATATAATCCTTAGATTAAATAAGACTTTTCTGCTGATACATTTCATAGTAAGAGATACTGTTTGGTAATTATAAAAGGCATGATCCAATTTATTCTAAAGTCTGTGATATATTATGGCTACAGTAAGAACTCCAGATGTTAAAATGCCTTAAGGGTAGACTTCCCTTAAAATACTTTTTCGAAGAGAACAGGAAAAGCATTAATTTAGTCAGGCAGAGTTGACTCTTAGTCAAGCATGCATGTGGAATAAGTGCTCCTTACTGGAGTTAAAAATTGTTTTTTCTCTCATGGCAGGTGTTTGAGATGGATATTTCAAAACAGCTCCATGCGTACGAAGTAGAGTACCATGTTCTTCAGGATGAACTACAGGAGAATGTGAGTCCTTGTGATGAAGGTGAACCCCTGGAGAAGCTAGAGAGGGCAAACAATCATCTGAAGAGACAAAACATGGATTTGTTGGAGAAGCTACAGGTAAATGACTTAGGACTACAAACTAATGGAGAAGTAATTTCTGTGATTCAGCCAATATAGAAAGTTTTCTTAAATGTATGTGAGAAATCTCCTAACTGTAAGACCTTATGCATTTAACCAGTTCTCTCAGTTACAGCTACTTACTTTGATGATACATACTTTTAACTCCATTGTCATTCCTTGCAATTTTCCTTCCTGATTTAGATTTCTTTTTCCCCAAAATATCTCTACCCTTATCACCCATAAAATCTATTGGCAAAATTTTGTATCTTGCTGAGAAATAAGTTCTCTGTCCCTTCATCTCTTTGCTTCCCTATTGGAAAGTTTTAAGAAATAATCCATAGTGCAGTAGAATTGCTTTCTCCAGGCCTTTGTAGGCAGTATCATTTTGTTTCCTTCTGCTGAAACTCATAGTCCTACTTTTGGAAGGACTAGCAAGCTTGACTATAAATGAATGCCTACCAGACTTTGCCCAATAAAGTTGTGCTTTAAAAAAGTCCTTCCTCCCTTCACTGTTCACCCTTTGTCCAGTAGCCTGGCCAAGACTTGTTTCAGGTTTCAATATGTATTGTCTTGCATTTTCTTGAAAGACAAGCTCTTGTTTTTTCATCACCAGGCTTTCTTGTTGTATTTGTTAATTTGAACAAGCATAGGGAAGAGCCAAAGACACTTTCAGCTTCCGAAACCTGCAAATAGAAGGAGAAAAAAAAAAAGGAAAGAGCAATTCCTCATTATTTTTGTGTTCATGGGCTAAGGGTGCTCTGTTCTTTTGATACAGAAAGTAGGAATTTTACTATTGTTGGCTTTGCTTAGTTATTTTTCTGCATTTGTTTACTGCAGCCTGGGGTTTTACCTCTGTTCTGAAAATGCACCAAAGGCATAGAGTTACTGAGAGTGACTGATCTGAAAGGCTGTATCAAAGCTCTTCTGTTCTTCCAGAGTGCTGTACTATAATGCATCTTTCTGAGTTCCTTAATTGCCTCATCTTTTTGTTTGTATAGCTTCTTCATTCTTCTGCTTCGGCCCTTTCCTAGAAACAGTCAGAATTCCCTCACTTCCCACAGAGGGATATTTGCTACTGCTGAGATCCAGGGTTTCTGTTGACTAGCCAGAGAAAGTTGTAGGTCTTTTACTGAAGAAAATGGAACACCATCTGCTTCTAGACTTAATGTTGAGGTTCTCTTTTCCTCTAACCTCTCCATCCTGCTAATTTACTTTATTACATAGGATTCCCCTTGCTCCATCACTGTTTGACAGGTCTTCTCTTCCAGTGCTACTCCAGCTGCTGATTTCCTTTTTCTCCATGCAGCTCCAGTACCTTGTTATTCTCAACTGTCCCTTGCTTGCTGCAACTTGTATGTCTCCTTCCTTATGTAAAGCTTTGAGAAATCCTTCAGATTGATCTGGTCACAGTATCATACACAGTAGGAAATCCTTGTATTGTCTGCTTAGTCACATGTCTTTTAGAAATAACTATATCATTCTTTCCTTAACAAATACCATATTTTAATACTAAAAAAAGTTATTCGGAATGTATGAATTTATTGTAAAGATAATGTTATTGTTCACAGGTTGCTCATGCTAAAATTCAGAGTCTGGAAGCCAGCCTGGAGACTATTTTGACTCGAGAGAACAAAATGAAGACTGTTATTCAGTCCCTGGAACAGGAAAAGATAACATATCAAAAGACTCTTGAGCAGATAGTGAAGTATTTGCCAGCAGAAGCGTTGTCTGACTGTGAACTGCTCCTGAAGGAAATAAACTACAACCCAAATAATAAAATAAGGAGTAAGCCATAAACCAGGGTTCTCTAGGCAGCATTTCTTCAGAAAAGGGAAGGAAAAGATGAATATGCTTCTTTCAATAGCTACTTAGCAATAGGCAACGGTATTATCCAAAACTAGTGCTGGGACACTCATAGCTACAGATGGGCCTTCAAATGTCAGTATACAAATTCAGGCTATTAATTTTTTTATGATTATGTAAATAAATCACAAGGGGGAAATAAAGGATTCTCACATGTAATATTGATGAGTAGATGTATATTTAGAGTTGACCTAAGGGAAAAGAGAAATTTCAGTAGACAAATCCAAGATAATGGTGATCTCTTGTCTTGTAGTGAAATGAGGATAACATGTCTTTATATATATGTATATTGAATATGTTGAATAATACTTGAAGAAAAAAAAGGCGAATGTAATTTTCCCTCCAAAGGGCAGCATGTTTCACATCTTCTGCGGAGAATCTGTGGGAACTTATGCGTGCCTCTCATTCAATTCTACTGACATTGCAAGCACAGACCAATAAGAAAAACAAGTATCATAACTTAGTTTATAGAGAAAGAGCTCTAATGCCATCAGCTATACCAGTCAGCAGTGTAATTCTACATGCATGTTGGAACTGGAAACAAAAAGCATTGCATCATAGTTCCGCCTCTGTAACTCAGAGCTGAGAAATAGGTATCTATACGTACTCTCAGAACTCGCAAAGGCAAAAGCTAATGGTGACTACTACTTCCTTCCTGGCCTGTTTGCTTCCACGTGTCCTGGGGTTGATCATGACAGCAGGAGGAAGGAAGCACGGCTGTGGGCTGGTATTTATTCTGATGTTAATTTTCTGCCACAGACTTGCCATCATAAGAGTTAGGTATGTAAGGGGTTCTCTTTTAACCAAAGAAATATTGCAAGAAGCCTTGTCTTATTGTAGTGGGAGGCAGAAAGCGGTTCTTAAATTTTATTTGAGAAGAAAATTGAGATAGATTGCAGGAAGTTGAGTGTAAGTGCACAAGAAAGGACCAAGCAAGTTTCAAATATTATGTACCTTTCAGTTTTCACATACACAGTGGATATACATTTCAAAGGGGTTTCTGAAGTACAGGCACAGTTTTAGTAGCGCTTTCCAGGCTATTCCTGTTTTAATACTGCTTTGTGGTCTTCTTTTTAAAACGAAAGTCATGAATTTGTGTGTTCTAGGCAGAAGGTGAGGTAAGCTCTGATCATTTCAAGGGAGAAAATATGTTTGTATTGGTATAAAGAGTTACATATAGATTTGAAAATGTTTTTGAGTGGAATTTTTGAGAAGGTTTAGACAATGTGTAATAGACAAGTATTTTGGAGTGCATGTCTGAACTGTTAATTGAGTGTTACATTGACTCATGTTATCTCATACAATTTATACTGTATTTCAGGAAACACTTATTCTTTTTAGTAAGAAAAACAATTAAGCAAAGTGCCAAATCCAGCAGTGTCTTTTTGCATAAGATTGTCCAATTTAGAAAGCAAGGACTGAATATCACTGCTTTCTAAGTTACATGCTTTATGTTAACATAAAAATGAGGAACAACAATGCTGATTTGCTGCATGCTGCTGTGGAACTTCAGGGCTTAGGCTCTCCTGGGTTTTTTGTTGTTGTTTTTTACTTTCATAATGTTTTATTTGATTCAAGATACTGATTTACTCAACAGACTTTCTTTTTACATTTGGGGTTAAAGGTCTTAACACTGTGTATGAAATTATGTGGAATCTGTCTAGATATTTCAAGAATGTTGTATTGTACTAGGTGGGAAAATGCCAAGTAAAAAGGCAGTTTTTTGCAGTTTTGTTCAGAGGAAGTTTTAGCTGATGTGTACATAAAAAAACAATCCCAGGAACTGCAGCAGCGTTTATTACAAGGAATCAAGGTTATTCAGATACATCTTTTTTTTAAAGATGCACTGAATGTGCTTTATCCTCTATTTCACTTACAAAATTTTTCATGTAATGCCTGGAGAAATTCCAATAAATGTCATTGCTGCATTTCCCATGGCCTCTGGCTAGTTTTATTTTTCTACACTTCAAGTGCCAATCTCATTTTCAGTAGTACTGGTCACATGAAGTATGAAAAAGATCTGCGTTTAGTTTCTAGTTGTGGGGGAAAAACCCTGCAGGATTTGTAAAAGTACAGAGTACAAGGATAGACATTCTCAGGGAAAATAGTCTTGCATTGTTCTTAACTGAAGATGAAATTGTTAAAAGGTGTTTTTGTTCTTTAGCAATTCAGTTGATACATATGTGTGTTGAGAATAGTAATATGATGAACACTACACTGTGCATCTAGCTTGGGAGGAGGAGAACAGCATGGCAACACAGAGGAATAAACTGCAAAAGTAAAATCACAACGAGGTAAGTGCTTCATGGCATTAGGACATTTGTGATAACGTTTTGTGATAACGTTTGTATGCTCAAGCCAAGTGTGCCTGGTAACTGAGTATCTCTAGGGTATGTATCTTGAAGTCTGCACTGAAGCAAGTATCCTCCAGACCTCTTCAGATGAATAATCAGCAAGATTGTCTAGAAGACTGAACTGCACGTGTGTTTGTGTCTGTTTGTCTCCCCCTGTCTACTGTATACAGTAAAGTAGGCTTTACATCTGTTCCATTTGAGCAGTTGTGCAGAGGGAGGTCTCAAGATGCAGTGGGCTAGAGGCAAAGCTGGAAGGATATTGGCTTGGGAGAAGGAACATTTCCTGGAATCAAACAAATTACTCTTCTATTTCTCTACCTTCTTTTTTCCATTGGAAAAAGTTTTCCAAATAAAGCTATTGTTCTCTCTCAGCCAAGCACAACAGCGGTCTCAATTTTTGCAGTCGGCTTGTGGAGAACTCTTGATGGAAAAATACCTGCTGTTTTCAGAAACAGGTGACTTAGACTGCTTTCTGCTGGCAGAGGGCTTTTTTAAAAATCTGGGAAGACATATGTCCTTTTAGCTGGGAAACTAGCAGGTAATTCAGGAGTACTACTTGACAGAAATAGAGCTGAAATAAGTCAGTCTGGTAAGAAGGGCTAATGTAGGAAACTGTGATATTTGCATCTTTTGTGAATGGAAAATCTGTCAGAAAATTCGTTTTTTGTTGGGTTTTTTCCTTTTCCTGAAATGGAGAGCATTTCTCTCCACAAAGTTTATTTATTTAAGGTTCCTAAAGTTGCATTTTGTTTACTTTTCTCTAAAAAAACCCCCATTAGATTTTACTGAAAACAGACCTGACTTGAAATTGCAAATCTACCTAAAGTGGTTGATTGTGCCCTCTTCAGCATGACACTTCTTTGCTTAATATCAATACAAGAAAGCCAGACAATTTGTGACATACAAAATAATTTCAGCAGTTTGATCCAAGAATTTGATATTACTAGTGTGATCCAGAGGGTCTACGTTTGGACTCTTAATCTAAACCTGAAAACATATAGGTATTAGTGTGAAGAGCCTTTTGTGTGATGAGGTGAATAACCCCAGGCACTGTTAATAGCGATTATCCACTCAGTCTTTGCAGTCAAAAGATGGGTGTTGACAGGTATGCACAGGCTGTAACGTGTAAAGGTTTATGTGAAGCTACACCACCCTTTAGGAGAATTGTAATTGATTCTGTGTTTCCATGGTTCAGCTTTTACTATCAGTGTTAGCTATTGAATGCATTTTCCTTCTTCAGTCTTTCTAGTGACTAGAAAGAACAAAATTTAACTTTCTTTTCCAGAAAGACTTATCAAATGTTTAGCTATATCCTTCCTCCAGACATCTAGTGTGCAAGGGATAGAGTTTATATGCTTAAAGTTTAATGTGTTAGCTCACTCTGTCTGAAAGTATGTTAAACTCGACAGTGACAGTAAAAAGCTGGGCAGTGAAGCAAAGATGACTGAGTGCCTTGAGCAGCTAATGGGTTTTGTGCTGACTGGCTTGCAATGAAGTAGAACCTGGACAGATTGGCACTTGGTGTGTTGGTTTTATTTTAATGTTGACCTTAATTGTGGACCAAGGAAGGGAGCTGGCAGTGCTCCTTTACCAAAATATTCTGTTGGCATTTCCTTTGAGATGAGAAGTTTTGCAGTCCTTTGCCATTCTCTTCAGAACTCTTGCTCAGCAGCCACTTTTTAACAAGGGATTTGGGAATTTTGCTTATAGTCTTGTCATTAAAAAAACTTCTGGAGCTTATCCAAACTATTTCTGTACTCAAAGTGCAATTTACTCAAGTCTTCATTCTGATAAAAGAAAGTAAGAAGGTTTTAATACATAGGTTTTATTTTTGAGGAGAGTGTGTGCTCAGAGATGACATAAATGCCATATATCATGTCTTGCTGGAACTTGCATGGACAGAAGTATGCTGTGCCTGATGCACCCGAGGGCACAGTTGGCCCTTTTACTGCCACTGTTGACTCATACGTTGGCTGATATTCAACCTGCCGTCAACCCAAACCACTCTCTGCAGGGCTGTTCTGCAGCCTTTCATCCCCCAATTTGTGCATATGACCAGGATGGCCCCATCCAGGTAGAGAATGGGGCACTTGCTCTTGTTAAATTTCATGCAGTTGGTGATTGCCCATTTACGTAGTCTATCTAGATCTCCTGTAAGGCCTGTCTACCCTTGAGGAAGTCCACAGCTCCTCCTAATTTGTTATCTTTGGCAGACATGGGTACTAGAGATATTCTGTCACAGTGTGAGGTGCAGATCGAGGCTAGCTGGATCCTGGGAGCAGCCACAATAGCACCATGCAAAGCCTGGCTTGCTGAATGCCTAGGAACCGTTGTCTGTGTGGCTCTGGGAGGGCTGGCCATCTCCTCCGTGCTGCATCTTGGGGCTCCTTACTTCACATGAGGTCAAGCCTGGCCTGTGGACTGAGCACCTGTTTGTCCCATGCACTTTGTGCTCCTCAAAGTTATCTTGCAATTTAGTGTTACATGCTGGGACAGCATTATGACGCAAACCAAATCAGAGAAAGTAGGGATGAGCGGGAGATTTCCTTCCAAGTGCACACGTAGAGATTCTAACCAAAACCCTGCTGTAGGCAGGCCCCCAATACCAGTCAGCATCCCATTTATACTTCTGGAGACTAATTTTGAATCAAGTTACTGGGCTGTCTACACTATCCTCTTTGGCACTCAGTAAAAGGTGATTTTTTTTTTCAAATGCTACAAAAGAGCATTTGCCTTAATTTTTTAGTGATCAGTCTGCTAAACTTGATGCTTCAGAAGAAATTGTAGTTCTTAAATTTGTGCTTGAATATTGCCCACGAGGTGTCACTGTTGGTTTTGTACATGCAGCACAAGTATGTGGCTGTATGGTGGCTGCTGTGGCTCTTATTTTAAAGTGGAGAATTAACTTAGTCCTCTGCCTGATGAAGCATGATGCTGTATTTGCACACTGTTTGTAATAAAATGTGATGTTCATGGTCAA
This sequence comes from Calyptomena viridis, assembly GCA_013390005.1. Lineage (NCBI taxonomy): Eukaryota > Metazoa > Chordata > Aves > Passeriformes > Eurylaimidae > Calyptomena > Calyptomena viridis. The sequence goes on along the minus strand of WEIV01014427.1, from coordinate 137,781 downwards.
AGACTTTATTATAATGTAAGGACTTACTAAATGACATATAGGGCCTTCTCAGAAACAGATGCTTTAGTTGAAATGTTTTGTCTCTGCTCCTGTGTAAAAGAATTATGGAAGCATTTCTACACCCTACAACAGGCATATTGTCCCTAGCAATCTGACCCCAGGTGTCTCCTTTTGTACTGTTCTGACTGAGCAGAATTTATGTTTGTTGAAAGCAGCATTGAGTTGATCTTTTAATTTTTTTTAAATAACACTTCTTTGCAATAATCTTCCCTATGCCCACTAAGTTTCAAATAACCAGTTCTTCTTCCCTGGTTTTCTTTTAATTAGTCTTACTGGGTTTCAGTGATCAGAAGGAAAATGAAGGATTTGCTCCTAGTTTTCCCAGAGCTACAGAGAAAACATGATTTGCTGCTTCCATTTTCCAATTAACACATTTTCCCTCCAACAGCATTTCTTTCAGAGGGAGCATTGTGCTCACTTTGAAAGGCGGGGGACACTTTCAAGATAACATGTTTTTCCAACCACCCAGACACAGCTGTTCTCAAGTATGTCTGGATAACAAGCACAAGGCATGTTTACCTCCTGACCAGAGCCTAGTGTTCAACCCATACTCAGGTAATTATGGCATCAGCAATTCCCTTTGGGCATAATGAAAGAGACCACAGCTCTTCTACAATGAGCTTGCATTTCTAAAAGTACCAAATTATAGATGGGCCTAATGGGTTGAAGGTGCTTAAAGCAGGGCCAGTGCACTTCATATGCAATATACCATCATTTGAAAAGCTATCACGTTGTGGAAACATCATTCAAGTGCTAATTTAAATAATACTAACATCTGAAATGAAGGTGTGTTCTGGCATTTGTAGGTTTAATGTCTATTTCTGCACTTTACCAAAATAGATGGGCTGTGGGTGGATCTATGATTATTGCTGTGCATTAGCAAGACAAAAATTGTGTAGGCAGTTGGTATTATGACTGGGTAAATATAGATGAGGGAGAATCTACAGAGTAATTTTTTGATGTCATGTGTTTATTTAAGAAATAATTAGAAACAACGTTAACTTCAGCAATACTTAAGGCTTCAAAGAGACAGAGAGTATCTTAAATTTCAGTGACCAAATATGCCTCCTTACTGCATAGCCTGCAGTCCGAATAGCAGGGGTGGGGTTGCACAGTCCTGAGAGCAATCACAGCTGTTGAGGCTGGATGCATTGTCAAGCCATCATCCTAACCAAAATTTGTGGTGTTTGTGTCTTCTCCCCTTGTGGTGATCCTGAAAACTTTAAAGGATTTTGATAGGCTGAAATGAGTAATTTTTTGCTATCTCCTGCTATTGGATGTTGTGGAAGGCGCAAATTTAGCCATCCTTATGAAAGAACATAATTTTATCACTTTCTGCCATAGACAAGTAAAAGATATGTGATGCTTCCTACACTAAATGGACCAGTGAAGGGAAACAAGGTATGCCAAAACACTAAATTTCTCACAGTGGCATAACTGCCTTTAGTAACCTGTGTTAGTGCATAGCTACAGTAATATGTCCGTTGGAGGACAACTTCTAGCAGTTTTCTGATGAAGTTCTTTACTAAGCTTCTTGTTCTTCTTTTCTGTGTATGAATAAAAACTTGACATAGTCCTGCCCAAACTTGGGCTTTGTAGGGGGGAGTTCAGTGAGTGGGAGGAGACACACGCAGTGGAGGGTAGCCCTACTCTGATACTTGATACCATCTCTTTCTAGAGCCTGGCCTGCACCGGTCCCCATTGACTTCCTCCTCAAATCAAAATGTGCAAACTAGCATCAAACTCTGTGTGTGTTTCTTTTCATCATATTTTTCCAACTTTATATCCTCTGCAGCAGGATAGGATGCTGCATATCTTTCTTTCCCTTCAGGCCAGCTGGCTCTCACATGTCTAGTCATTCCCCTCCTGTTTGCATTCTTCACAAAGGTTTTCACTGACCATTTCCTTGGCCTGTGGTGATGTTCTTACGAACCTCAGCCTGCTGGAGAAACATAGCATTAAAGCTCTTTTGTTTTTCTAAGAAATGCATCTCCATCAGCCCTATGGGCAGCAGTTGCTTCCCATCTCTCATGAAAAGGCAGAGAGTCTCGTCTGGCATTTCCTTGGGGTTAGTTTGCATGCTTTTGCACAGGTTTTGGACAAGCAATGCCAGAGGATGTTTCGTATGCCTGCCACAGCTGCCTCCTCATTAAAGGTCCAGGTTTTGGATGTCTGTAGCAACCATGTCTGTAGGTGTTGTGATTTATTTTTCTCTCTCTCTCTCACTGGAAGTAAGCCTGATGCAGTTTAACAGTCCTAGAGGAAACTTCAGTTGAGGGGACTGGAGATAAGTAAAGTGATTGTGTGTGGGAGGGCAGGAAAAAGTGGAATTAAGGTAAGAAATCATAAAATAGATGTAACAGACACGCCTGCTCTTAGAGCAGCTTATTTATACCAAAGTACATGATAACATGCCAGTTTTTGAGGATTTCTGACTTCTTGACATTTGTCCTACTTACCTCTTACAAAAAGTATGTATTTTTCCTAGCACCACCTGAAGTGATCATAGCATGCAAGAGAGCCAGAGCGCTAAAATGATGCAAAGCTGGCAAGTGTAGAATCCTGCATTTTGAAAATGATATTTATTTGTGATGTAACAGAGCCTAGAGAGATGCTACAACGTAAATCTGCTAAGATGGCAAAATATGTACACTGTTCCAAGAAATTTACCATTAAATCAAAGAGGTGGAAAGAAGGACAGGAGTAAGAACTGGTAAGAACAGTGTGGGAAATTATAATCAGCTTAGGCAGATGTACAACTATATTGTAGATGCCTCGTTTTAGAAGTGGGAAGATTTAGCCTTGATCAAGCTTTTTGGCTCAACACTGACTTTGTAGGGACACCTCCAAAGAGTAAATCTTATTCATCTAATTTTGATATCTAACTTTTTCTGTCTGTGGTGGGTCCTAGAATATTTGCTCACTCCTTCCTTCTCTCCCATCCACCCCCAATACCAGCAAGAAGATGCTATGTAATAACCTAATAGTTAGCTCAACTCTTAAGGAGCAAAAAGCCTGATTTCTGGTCAAAAATGCATCCTGGAAAAAAAATGCCAGGGGAAACATGTAACAAGGACAGCCTCCATAGCTTGTTTATTCCTATACTTCGAGATTCAAATAATGAACATGACTGAACTCTCTCAGGATGTCAATTACAGACTCTCGCCCCCATTTATGGCATGCTTTGAGGGAAATTATAATGAACATGCTATTAAACAAAACATGAACCCTCAGGCTATCTGGGCTATGGCAGATCCTCTGCTCCTTCAAGTGTGCACAAGTCTCTCTGCTCCCCTGTGTAGGCTGTGATCCTGATAGGACTTTCCAGCCCACTCCTAGACCCCAGAGTCAGGATCTGTAGGGAGGGCAGGGAAAGAAGAGGGTAGTGTGATGCTCATTATCTCTCCACACATGCCAAGACCTGAGGCACTGCTCTTCTCCAACCACAGTGTCATCCCAGCTAGTAGTTTTGAGGATTTTTATTATTACTTTTATTTCTTCCTTTTATTTCCCCTCATCCCAGGGGAGTCTGAGTCTGAAGAGAGTTTCAGTGTAAACCTCTGAACACAGGAATAAACTGTAGTCCATCCTGTGTTTGATAGGAAAATGAATAGCAATGAAACTTGGCCTGGAGCTGCAGGGAAAGGTGAAGGACAAGGATTTGCTCTTGCAGATGCCTTAAGTAGATTGAGCATGCTGGAGTTTAGGGCCTGGTTTAATACGTCTGTCATAAAGTAAATGTGTGCTCTGTCACCCTCTGTGGTATGTGCACAACAGCAAACCATTTCAAACACAGCTAAAAGTGTAATGGCCCAGAGGCTGGGAAGGAAAAGGAGAAACAGAAGGGAAGGAGAGAGCATGAACTGCAGCAGAGAACGAGAGTTGGGGTTGCATTAAGCATGTGAGGAGAAACGTGCCACTTTTCTTTGCATGCTGGAGGTACCTGTTGCCTAAGGTCTGGAGTCACAAATATCTCTCTTGGGCTCTGTCAGCAACTCTCTCCAGGCTGTAGATATTTCAAGATACAATGGTTACTGCCCTTTCACAATAACAAAGTAGGGAGGGGGAAAGCACCTACCACAAAATCCTTGGTAGCCCTGAAACATGCTCATGGCACCTGTGCTTACTGCTCCCCATAAATAAGGTTCCTTTTCCCACAGAAAACAAGTCATGTGTTAGGTTTTGCCACAAACCCAAAGGCACTTTACCACTGAAGTAGATGAAACTTTTTCTCTTTCCCAAAGAGCAAGTTCAGCATCATCTAAACTTCTGAAATCACAAAAAGGAAGAGGTGAGCTTTTGAGCGAAGATTCAGTCAGTGCACAAAATCCCTGCATGTTTGTCTTGGCCTCTGAACTGCAGGTGAAGAGGAACTCTTGTTTTCAGAACAATCCAAATGCCAAACCAGGCAGTTAGAGCGCACGATCTCCTTGGTATTAGCTTTTTTGTAACCCTTCAAATGCAAGAGGATCCTTCTGGTCTGATTGGTGCTTTTTTTTCTTTAATGTAAACGTAGACATTGCTCTATGCATATAAATGATAAATAAATTTCAGTATAGCGAACTCAAGGATGTCTAGCATATTTCTTTGATTTTGCAGGGCAAATAAAGCTTGTGTACTGAGAGTGGCTTCCTTTAGTAATTTTTTTGCCAAGAGCTTTTAATATTTCCTTTCCCTCTACATGAAAAATCACGCATAGTCATGGCTGTTATACGGTGTAGGATTATCTTAACGTCCAGCAGTGGGTTTATAAAGGTTTGAGGTGTTGAGCTTCCTGCAAAGTCAGCTACCTAAGTATTTAAGCACTCTTCTCATTTACGTAATCTAATTGTTACATTCGTTAACAGTGATTCTCTTTTCCAAATCCTACATCTGATCTCCACTAGGCGAATGTCGTGAGAGCATTTAGAAAGAAGTGCATTAGATGTAGAAGGGTAGGGTAGGGTGGAAGAAGAAGATCACCAGTTTCTCAGCAAGGTTTGCAGCACTTTAACCACAGCACAGAGCTGATGTGATCACCAATCCTATCCTCTTATTCAATTTTGCCCATAGTGGCCATGGAAATAAAGAAATGTCAGTAAAAGTAACTGTTTCTCTCAGTTCCTTTCTGACCGCATCCTGCATTAAAAGCGTTGTTATTTTCTTTGCACTCTGGAAAGAGAGAGGGGAAAAAGCCAGGTAGCTCACAAAGGGCAAGGTTCACCACAGCCGTGGCAGAGAGGGATGCCAGGCTGAGAGAGTGATGACTTGGGCAATTGAAAATCTTCAAAGAATACAAGATCATCTCGATGTGCCCTCCTTGTCTGCATCCTACCCCTGCTCCTTATGCTGCAGCCCAGAAACCTGAAGTGTAGGGGGGGAGCTCAGGTGGTGGAGCAGCACCAGAGAGAGCTCCATGGGGGAGTGTGGACAGCAAAGGCAAGGGAGATTCTTTAGGGGTTGGGGAGCGGTCCACAACTTCCCTCTGCTCTTTCATCAGCCTCTTTGCAACCCTCTGATCAAAGCTGAGATAGGGCTGTGAAGCTGGAGCTGCTGGCCTTAAGCAAAAGGAGCGTAGGGACTATGAGGGCTGAGGGAGATGATTTGGGAAGGGCAGTTGTCATCAATATGGGAAATAGGCAGGAGGCAGTTGGGGACATTAAGCTTTGAGAAAGGAGAACAACTTTAAGAAAATAGGTGGAGAAGGCAGAAAACTGAATTGAGGAAGTGTACTAATGCATTGTGGAGGACATGTTAAACAGGGTGTCCGTGTTTCTCAGATGAAGGCTGTGCAATGCCCTGACTGGAGTGTGAGGTTCAACAGACTGTACTACTAATAAAAAAAAAATAAATAGAAAAAGGAAAAAATACCTGACTTGAAGGTGGTGATAAAAATGTCTCCTGCTCTTCTTGCAAAACCCGCAACATTGAGGGGACTTGGTAGGAAACAGTCAGAACTGTTAGTTGTTGTTATTTTGTTTCTATCACTCCAATAGAAAAATAGCACCAAAAAAAAAAATCCCCAGAATTTTATTCATTCCTTTAACAAAGGGTACTTGCTGTTAGGTTTTGGGAGACTGAAGAGACTAATGAATCTGAAACTCAGACTTTATGTAAATTTTAAAAATAGACGCAATGAGAAACTTTTATAGAATGTTTTGGTTAATCTATGAAGATTAATTTAACCACCATGCTGTTGACTTTAGTGTCTAATTTTTATCATCTTGATTTCCGGACAAATTCTTTACAGAGACTCCCACTGAATGGAATTACCTACACAAACCTGGGTTTGCCCTGCATAGTTATGAGCTGCCACCTCAGTAGTGCCACTCAGGTTGTTCCTTAGAAACTGGAGCTAACATTAATGAGGATAATTTTAGAATATTGAGCCATGACTCAACTTTCTTACATCCAGAAGAGATTGAGTGTATGTGAAGAATGATTGCTGCTAGGAGCAGGATTGAAAAGGAAGTACTGTATTAAATATATACTTAAATGCTTCATAAAATACTTAATAGAATATACACTTATTAAAGTATATAATGGAAGAGGATAGTCTCACCTGGAATAGTTAGGTAGGACTAAAAATCTTGGCTGTATGTTCGTTGTCCTTCAAAGCACTGCAAAAGAGAAAATCTCGTCTCAAAGGAGGTGGGTTAGAGGAGAGCTATTGTCCATATTTACCCCACATTGTGAGGCACTTACTTGAGTGTTTCTATGCACTCTCTGCAGGAGGGGAAGTGTGGGAGATCTCCAGAGGATAATCCAGACCTCATGTTAACTTTCAAGTAGTTTAGTCTAAGACTGGAATTACTCCCTGGAGGGCTTCTCTTGTTTCACTGACTTTTGAAGAAGTGTTAAATTAATTGGGTATGCCTAACTTAGCTGGGTAAATCTATGCCTAAATGATGGGATTTCCCTCTTGTTGAAATGGTGCAATCAATACATGGTGTGTTGTGGCTGCTGAACAGTTTCTGGTTTTACATGTTCCTCCCAGAACCTTGGCTCTGTGTGATGCCTCTATGTCAGAAGCCTTCTGTAGCTCTTGGCTCTCCTCAGTTCTTGTTGCTGGTGAAGGTTTTCTGTTCTGAGTAGGTTTACCCCAGGGAAAATTAACAATTCTCAACAAAATTCTTCTTAGGTTTTTAAATGAAAGGATGTTAGTGTGAATTCCTCTCACTCAGATTAAATCTCTGCTGCTGTCACAGGATTCCTCTGAATAGCAGCACTTACCTGTGCTGTTCAACACAGCTGGAAACAACAGGGTAAATATTGCATAAAGATGAATGCCAATACATTACACAGGCATTTTTAAAGCTAGGTGCTGTATTAGTATAGGTTATTTAAACAAGATGCTCTTATTCTGGAGCCTGAAAACAGCATAACAAAATGTTAATTATTTTAATTTTTGTTTAATTTTTTTTGGTATGCCTGTAACCCCAATCACATTTCTATTTTTCAGGGTTGGAATGAAGAAGTTAACACAGCTCTTCAGATTGTTCTTCTTTCTGTAAGCATGGCTTCGTAATGGAGATTAGTGGGCTGTAAACAGGATGTCGTATGGTGCTCTCTGTCAAAAATTAATGATGGCAATGAAGATTAAATTATTCTTCCGTGAAAATACAACACACACGCAGGGAGATGTTTGCAAGCAAGCTTAAAATAGTCCATTCCCTGAGGACAGCCTGGGAGTTTACTGTCTGCTCCCTATTCCTGGTGAGAGTCTGGGTCTGCCACAAAGGGGAGCTGTTTATAATTCCTGCAAAACCCTGCGACACAAAGGGAGGCTTTTGTTTCTCTGCCTTCCAGGTGGAAGCTGTAGGCTGTGGTGCCTGAATAATGTGATACTCAGCTACCTGCAGTGTACTCCCATTGCTCCAATTTGCACTGCTGGCCTCTATTCGCTGCCCTTTCTTGTCAGAGCATTTCAGTCTGTGAGGATTCATTGTGAAGCTGACTGTTCATGTTGAGGAGGGTGGAGGGAGAGGGAAAAGGGATTTTCCACAAATGGAAACCAAAAACCTTCATCATGTCTGTTTGTTAAAGGCTTCCACTCCATCATCTGCTCCTGATTTTTTTCCCCTAGATGCAGCACGAACATGTCAGTGGGAGAAGAAAATATTATGTTTCCTAAGACAGGTTTTTCTTGATGCTGGCTAGTATGGACAGCCTGATGTGCCAAGCAAAGCTGTTTCCTGTAAGGCATGGTTTTCTGTTATACAGCTCTCAGGAAGCCTGTGAGGCTGCTTTCTGTTTCATTTTTTGGCAGTAGATGGCTGTCTGCCTCTACAGAGCCCCAGTCCACGCCAGAGTATTCCCCAAGCTGCCTGCTTCTACACTCCCCAAACCTGTTTTCCATATTACCGCTCAGTAAAGATGTAAATATTAAGCAGAAGATTTCACACCTTCCACAAGGGCACAGCTTTCTCAGTGAATTCATTCTTGGTGCTGGAGAGAAAATTAGAAAGCTACATCTTGGAGGGAAGATGTAATTGTGACCTTTCATTCCCTTGAGGAAGAACTACTACTATCTCAGTTCAATGATCTTTGTCTTCTCACAGCTTCACCAGTTGTTGGCTAAGATCCTGAAAAGCATCAGGTTTGGGGATTTTTAAATTTTTGAATGTCTTCCTTTTTTCATAGCTGCCTTAATTTTTTTTTATTCCCTCCATCATATCCTGTGTGTCTTCTCATGAATCCCCTTGTGAGTAGATCTTTGTAGCTGTATAATCCTTTGAGCCACCGAGTCCTGGGAAAACACATCTTTCCCCCTTGTTTTTAAAGCCTGTTGTCTAAGAAGACATGTTTGTGTATGCTTATATGAGCTGATAGAAGTGAAAGAGGGGAAAATAGAGTGACTACAGTACTACAGACTCCATCCCCTCACACAGCAAAAACAGTCCTTTGTGGTAGAAAGCAGCTCATTTCAAAATGGGTACTGTGCTGGACTCTTGACACACATGAATGTATAAACTGAGTCACACCTGACATTTTAACTCTCCTTTGAAGCTCTGTCACAATAGCAAAGTTAAAATGTATCTTGTATGTAAAAATCGACGATTTCTATCTCTTTGCAAAGGTCTCTGCTCCTTCAATTGCTTGTGTATTTCATGGGAAAACTACTACCCTGATAGCGTTAGTCTTTCAGTGAGCAGTCAGTATTGTTGCTATTGCTCAGGAATGAGCTGAATAACAAAAATTAGTCAGGTAACTTTAACCCATCCAGTGTGCAAGCATGTCTTTCTGTTTTGACCTATCAGTTGGAGATTATCAGCACTGCCTCCTGTTTTGGGCCAGAGATGACATTTCTTCCATAGACAAGGGAACCTGGCAAGGCTTCTCAGGCTTGTCTTTCAAATATGCACTCTGTACATGGCTAGATATGTGGCATTTTTAATGTTGCTGTTCTTTGATATGGGGAATTATATTGTCTTTAATGAGATATTTTACACTCAGAAAAGTAGTAGATTTTACCTACTGAGAAAAAACCAGTAACTGGGATGTCTAGAAGACAGGGTGAGAACAGAATAACCCCCTGTACCCCTGTGGCTATTGGCCAAAACACTGTGTACTCTTGTGCTATGAGATGGGCAGCTGTCTGTACCCATTGTCATCCTCCACCACGTATACACTGTCATATTTTCCTGTTCTGGGCACTCTATTGAGATCTCTGCCATGGTTCCAAAATATGCATTTTGCACCTCTGGGTTCAGCTTAGCAGGTCTGATTATATCCTGTAAGCTGTGTAACCATTTTTGTTTCTATGAATGCAGGTAAGGTCTAAAACACCTTTGCAATAAAATCCTCTCAGCTCTGGCATGGACCAGGGATTTGCCATCTGCTCTGTATATCCAAGCAATTTGCAGCTGCTTTCATAGCCCAGTGATAAGTATCTGTGGGCCTGGAACAGAAACCAGACTTGTAGGCAGCCTGTGGAGAGAGAATGCCAACATGCTTCAAATGGCAAAGTGAGGTGGAGAAATCTGCCCTGAGTTTCTGCAAGTCTGCCTCCGAATGTTGCTTTGGTCTGGTGTGTCATTTGTGGATCACACCGTCTATCCAGGCCCTGTTTTTAGAGCTGTGATATATCTCACTTAAAAAAAAAGCTTCTGTACAGTGATGCCTGTGTGACTGAGGGAGGTCCTTTTGCTTTAAATCCCTTTCAGTGTTAAGTGCTCATCCAAGAACCCCTTTACCATAGCTGCCTACTTCTCAGTAGGACAGGCTGTTGGAATAGAGTATTGGCACTTCTTATAATATCTGTCACTATCTGCACTTAATACAAGTGGCCTCCAGTTTTCAAATAAATTATATTCTTCTTGGACATGGCTATCAGTGAAATAGAATACTAACTCCTGCTTCAAACCTGATCTGAAATTAGTTGCTTGAAACGTAACAACTGTGATTGCAACAGAACCAGCTCTGGAGAGACCTCTGTCCTTCATCTACATGAGGTAAAATAGAGCAAAAATAGTTGAATGAAGTGTTTTCGTTAAATTTCTGTTACAATAAATAAATAAATAAACAGAGTGCTCTGTAATGGTAGCAATGAACATAAATAAGAAATAAGGTCGTTTCACTGTAGAGAGTCTGCCCACACATGACGAGAATGAGTCTTGAAATTATTGAGGGGGTTTGTGTATATTTCGGGAATTTTTCAGCTATTATCCTGTGTATTTCAAATAAGCCAGAAAAAATGTGGATAGTTATCTGAATAAAGTATTCAACTTTTGTCTTCTATTTGATCTTTCTAGCCATATGAATAAGCTAGTCAACATCAGAGGCCATCTCAAGCCTAGGAGAAAGTAGTTGAGAGGAGATACTATCTTTGTCCACTGACTTATCTCAGAGGAAAAGACCATTAATAATTTCACAAGTTTCTAATACACTGGACAGCAAAGCCATATACAGTGTAAAATATCTCGTTGCTGCTCTATATTTTCAGATTTTTTTTCAAGTTTTTAGTTGAATAAAAATCAAAAGATCTTTTGCCTTAATCCATCCTCTCTCCCCAGTTCAATGAAGGAATCTTTTTCTGTGTTCCTGTGTTCAGTGATGTAAATCTAATCAATAAATTCAACTCCATGTATTCAGCTGCGGTATAGAAAGGCTAATACAGCTGGGACATCAGACTTAATAACCTCTACTCTTTGTATCTGTGGTGGTCTCAGAGAAGTACAAAGGGAGATAAATATATCTCCTCTCATCAGTACAGGCTATATTTAGAAGATTTCATATGATGTAAATTTCCATTGTTAAATCATTCCAGAAAAAAACAACCCAACAAAACCAATAAAAACCCCTACAAATTCTCAATCCCTGAAACACTGGTGGAAAATCATGGTGTCCCACAGTGGTCTGTGGGTCAATGTGTCCTTCAGGAAATTAGGGATACCTTTGTACAGCATTTGCAAGACTACTGTGAAACTAAATGAGGGCTCTCTCACATTTAAGTTGCTTTTGAACCTCAATCAACTATATTAGGTTGGAGATCTATGTATAGGGCAGCACAGGCTGTCAAATGAGCAAGTATGTGCTGTTGTAGCAGAAAGTGGACAGAAGAAAATGTCTAAGAGAAACAGAACATAAGAATGTTGTCTTGAACATCACCAGCTAGTCTTGCTTGGTTCATTTCTCAGGTTTTACAGACAAAATGAAAGCTGTGAGCTTTTTTTTTTTAATAAAGCTTAATCATATATTGGGCATGTCCTTGTAGTGGACACTCTCTAAAATCTCCTTTTTATTCTGGAGCTGGCAGGCAGCATGGCTGGTATAGCTGTGTCCTTTTCCTTTTCAATGCTGCAGTTTCATTTGCCCTCTCTTCCCCTGGAAAGACCTAGATAGAGTGTGATTGATCACCTGCTTGGATCTACACCAATTTATCTTATTCAAAATGTTAATTTGGACCTATTCATGCCCAGTTAAGAGAGTACAATTTAAAAGGCTAGTTTAAAAGCCTCTGCCAGTTCCTAAGTTCTTTACTAACATTGAAGAACTTTATTAAACTCGAGTTTTTTCCCCAAGTGTCATAGTGTCACACCATGTCAGGCCCATAAGATACATCATGGCTGCTGTGACAAGGACAGTGATCTGAAACACATGTTCATGATTGTATAAGGCCCAGTGAGAACATAGTGCTGTAGTTCACCATAGACCTTATCCAAGTCCACAGAACTCTATGTCACTATTAGTACAGAATCTGAATTTTTGTTGAAATTCAACTCGGAGAAGAAAAGCAAAGTGACAAAGAAACATTTCACTGGAGAAACAGGCATCACCTTAACAACCATATGGATGGCTTTGATTTATTTAGGAATCACAAGACTTCTGTTTATTACTAAGTCATTGATACACAGAAAATAAGCCTAGAAAAGCTGATTCCATGACATATTTCTTTGAGGAACTGGAGTGTTTCACTTCATAGGTTAAGATTTCAATTCCTGAGTGTTCAACAGTTCCTTCAAAAGGTAAGTCTAAATGCAGTTCATATTCAGAACTGCACAGTAAGAATGATCTTAGGAGTTGGTATGAAAGAGTTAAAAGTATTTTAAACATCTGAATTTGAACAAAGTAATCCCACCCTCACAATGTGATTGCCAATCATTATAATAACATCCAGATTTTCATGGACTGGAAAGCTCTTTATAGAGGAGGTCGGTATTGTTAGCCCTGACTAAGCTGAGGAACCCAGGGCAGAGCAAAGGAACTGGCCCAACATCACTCAAGTTATGATGGAAGTGACTAGAACAATGTCCAGATCCCCTTCATCCCAACTCAATGAACTTTACACAGGCCATTAAACATCACTATCCTCATTTTGTCCAGGGCAAAGACTGACCCTAAGCAGAATGGAAAGGCATGGGACTTGGGTCCTAGCTGGTACCCCAAACCTCGGTCTCTCATGTGGGGCATCGCCTTCCCAGCTAAGAGACTGGAAACATTATTCCATTCATCCTGTTGTTACTCCTCTTGATTTTCACATTGTCTGTTCTGGCATTTGTGGGGGAGAAAAAAAAAAAGGAAAAGCCCACAACCCTTGGTTTTCTTTTCTGAGTTCCAACCAAGCTGTTATGTTGAGCTGAACATTTCTGAATTGAAGCAAATCCAACTGCAGTGGCCTTGCCATTGGCACACCCTAATTAGTAGCAAAAATTTCCATATGTTCCACCCTTCGCACAGGCGTAACTGTTCTGTGACCCAAACTCTCTCATTTGTCTCATGTAGGAGAGTTATAACATTGGGGACAACTTTGACTTGTGTCATTGCCTACATCTGTCTACCTTTCAAGTGGTTTATCTTCTCTTTCTGTCAAGCCTCTGTGGCTACTTTTAAAGGTGTTTGCTTGCACCACCTGTCTTGTCTTTCTTTATCGCACAGTTAAGTTTTGATGCTAAATTTGTAACACAGCAGTTATTTAGATTGTGACAGACTGGCATCATAAAGCAGAATTATGATGACTTCACTGAATAATCAAGCAGCAGCAGCCAGGTTCTGGGTAAAGGAAGTTCTTTTTTAAGAAAACATGACTATCTTAAAAAAACCCAGGAATAAAATTGTTAAAGTCAAATTGCTAGTTGCGTAAAGAAACTTTGTTATCTTTGTCCTAGTGAGCAAAACCTTCCAGTGATGCACAGTATATCTTTGAGAAACATTCAAATCCCCAAAACTCCTGTAGTGCTTATTTGTAGTTTACCCTTATATATTTGGACTTTAAATTTTTTTACCTGGGTAAGGATGAGCCTTGAAGTCTCACATCATCTCTCCATTGCTGCCATTATAAATATTAGTGTTGTGCTGTATATATGCAGCAAGAGGTGTACATGGGACTTTACAGGTTAATAAAATGGTAAGTGTTCACCTCCAGCTACCCCGAACCATCTAAACAAAGAAAGTGAAGCTTGGGTTAGGCTGGAAATAAACTCTCCTGTAGTTCCCTACTTTGAACTTCAAATGCAGGTAGTTAATGATTTTTACTATTTGCTCTGGGTTTTCAGCCAGATTCTAAAAATACTCATGCTCTTTTTAAGGCTTGTCAAATTTCAGGCAACTCATGATGTTTGAATCTTACCCTTACCAGAATTGATTATTTATTTTTTTTTCCTGCATTTCTCCCCAAAAGTCATCTCTAGGCAGTTATGACAGTTTCATCAGGGCAATCAGCTTACGCGGATGGGTCAAGCCGTGTGCTCCAGAGCACTGGAGATAAGACTGCAAGCACAGGTGGGAGCAAGAAGTAGAACCAGTGCAAGTGGCGGGGAGCCAAAACAGAGCAAAGTGAAGTCATCAGGCTAAATAAAGGAAGTTTCAAAGGATTGTAAGGCAGTTCAATTCAGTATAAGCCTTTTGACCAAAGCACTGCATGCCTCACTCTAGGGTGGGAAAAGGCTAGGACAGGTGTGGTAGGAACTTGACAAAAGTCCTTCTCCTTTTTCACATTCAGGCATTGTACACTGGGACAGCCTCTGAGACACCCAGACTTATGACAAGATACGGCCTGTACGATATCATAAAGAAATAACCAGCAGGAAAGAATAAGACCTGATAATATTGTTTTTGCAAACAGATAATCATGCAGTGAACAAATTGCACCAAAACTGAGGATTCTTGTAGCTGGACTTCTATTGCAGAAATTTATCACTTCTATAGCCCTTGTATTCCAGACCAATAATAGCTGTTCCTGCCTTGGAGAAAATTGTTATGATATATTTATCTCCACTTCCATGTTCTAATGATGGCTGTATCTTCTCTATTTTGAGGAATGGTATTTGCCAACATTACATCGTCTCTTTTTGGAGTCAGTTGGAAATGTTGTGGATATAAAGCTGTGAGCGCTCTTTTTTAATGGAGGTATTTTGTCTGTGCGAAGGATCTACCTTAGCTGTGGAGCCATCAAGATTTAATGGGGTGTTTTATGGGACTCAAGCCAGCCCTCTGCAATAGGGATGAATTTCACTCAGATCCTTTTTTTGTTAAACCCTATGCAAATACAACATTCAACATTTCTCTCCACCTGGCTCTGCACTACCTATCTTTATTTTTCTCTAACTCCCCAAAGCCCTAATTTGCAGTGCTAGTATGAAAAATCTGACAGGAACATATGACAGCTCTGGCCAATCTCTCCCCTTAGATGTAAGAAAGACAGTTAATAACCTTTTTAGAAGGATGAGACAGAAAGCCTGTATATATCATCTCTCTGTATTAATAGGCTACATATGTGGCCTACCCACTGCATCTGTCTAGGGAGAACACAGGTTTCTGCTGTTGCTGTAGGCTACTATTTTCACAGTGCAGTTGACGATGATGTTGGTGCCATCTTAGCCAGTAAGGTCAATCACTGAAACACATCTGCACCCCACACAATTTAGGCATCCCAGCTAACAGGAACACACCTCCTACAGTCAACAGAATTTGGATTTTGAAAACGAGTTATAAAGAGATCCCTCATATTGCAGTTGCTCTTAATTTTCTGTGTGTTTGGGGAGAAAAACCAATTTTTAGTATTTAATATAGTTATGAATTAAAGGGTTTTTTCCTAAAACTTAAATTTACCACAGATGTTTAATAAGCATATCCCAAGGCATTTCAATGGACTAGGTATTCGGTGACTAATCCTGAAAGGTGTTTGTAAGACTGCGGGTTTATGTGCATTGGCCAAAGGAAAGGCAGATTCTTGCTAATGTAGATTCAGAGTCATGTGACACTCATCTCCCCATGATATAAAAAAGGTAAGCTCTCTGTCTCTCAGCCTCCCTTTAGGGTAATACAACAGTCAGAGACAACCTAGGCATAGCACAGAGGTTTAGCAGCAGACTCTGAACTGCTGCAGCTGGGGTGGGACAGGGCTGTGTGGTGGTGCTATGTTCCCATCAAATTCCTCTGTCATTTTTCCTTCCAAAGATCCGGCAAGGAGTTCCACAAAGTGAAAAAAAAAATGTTTCATTCAAAGAACACAAAGCCAAACTGCAAGTCAAATTTAGCTGGATATTAAAAAATATTAGCTTACAGCTGAGGGTGGAAACACTCCCCAAAGAGCGTCCAAAATTCTTTGGCAGCCTGGCTTGGTCCAGGGATGTCAGTACCTTAGATCAACAGAAATTGGTGCAAAGGGTTGTATCTGCATGTGCTTGCTGTCTGCGGACTGAACAGTCCACAACTGACAGGTTTGTTCCAAATTTACTGAGGGCTCAGCTGCCATGCCAGGGGGCCATGGTGTGCAAATCAGTTCCTGGGTCTACGCTGGCAAGGAGAGAGAAAACGATGTGAAGTCTGTTATCCTATCTAAATATCTGTGGCGTCAACAAATGCTTTATAATGATAACAGTTATTTGATCCCCCAATTTAATTATGTTATAAGAATCTATTTATTATGCGGCTGCCTGGTTTTTGAGGGCAGCGCAACAAAAGCCTTGGCATGGCCAGAGGCTCTGTGTTTGTCGGTAATTTGCAAGGCTCGCCTACTGAGTGCTAATTTTGGTAGGGTGTGAGAGAAAAGCCAGCAGACAGTATCTTTGCTAAGTGAGCAGCATCAGTGATGCGAGGGTGTCCACAGCGAGCATGCTGGTGATGGCTCGAAAAAAGAAAACAAAGGGAGGCAGAAATGCACGTCCTAATCTGAGGGATCAGGGAAACTGCCAGCCTGCCCATTCGTCTCACGCAATGGAGGCAGGAGCAGAAGGGAGATTTTCAATAAAACTCAGCTGTTCCTCCTGGTGCTGGAGAACGGTTGCCATGGATATGTACTGATTGGAGGGCACCAGCAGTGCTGGGGACTGTCTGAGGGTGAAGAATGAGATGGGGGATGCTGGGGGATGCCATGGGTGGGGTGGGCAGCAGCGGGGATGTTTGCAGTGGCAGAGAAGCTGAAGTGATTTTGGAGTGGGATGAGGCCTTTCCAAGAATGTGGCATCCCTTGCACGGCAGCATTGATGGGGTGGCTCTCATCTTGGGATGAATTAGCTGTGCCTCAGGAGCCCAGAGGGTTACTTTTGAGCCATACCTTTGTCATTTCTGAGGTGTGTGGGGTATGTGTGTGCATGCATGCAGAATTTGGCTTTGAAGATCCTGGGTCTGCTCTCTAGATACAAAGCAGGTGCAGATCTGGCATTGTCAAAAAATTGGCATTGCAGGACTGTGTGTCTGCATATGTGTGTATGTGCAGTGCCATACTTGAGATTACAGTGTGTGGGGGGTTTCTGTTGTTTATTTTGTTGGCTTTTAATCTTTCTTAAACAAAGAACCCAGTCATACAACTTCATTTTTGTAACCCTGGCTGCTGATTTCAACAGTATATTTGGGTACAAGTATTTCTTGTACAAGTGAAAATGCTGTGATTGTCTGAACCTGTGTATTTCTTGCTCTGCTACTCACGTGCTGCAGTCCCTATCCTCTCCTGTTTTACTATTGCTCAGAAATGGTAAATGCCCGTGTGAAGAATAACAAACTGCAATCATTCTTCTGTTTTGCAGAGTTAGCAAGAATGAACTCCAGATATGCTCTTCTGCAACACTATTTAATAATGATATGTGACTAATATTTTTGCACAGCCCTGATCCTTTCAAGCTCTGTGCTCATTGGGCCAGCCACTGCCACAGTAGTGTAATTCGAACCCCTCTGTTTGAGCTCCATCCCGTCATGAACCTATAAAAACAGGAAGGAATTTAGGTTAAATATATAAAACACGTAGATTTGAACTTGTAATCATGTCCTCCACTACTTAAGTCCTGATGAAATGCTGTTAAAAGCTGTATTTTCTGTGCATAGAAACCAGCACGGGATACGAAGGTGAGGTCTGAGGAGGCAGTACTGGCCTTAGCTGACTTGTGACTCATTTAGCTGTGATGTACTGGTGATAAACTAGTCTTGCTGAGGACACCAGATGGATTTATTTTCATTAAATGAAAAGAAATACATACATCATTGATTCTTTATACACTGTGCATGGAAGCACATCAATGAAAATTTATTCCCAGGGGTATGCTCATCTCTAGGCAATATTCCTGCTTCAAGATGCTCAGGAGCTAAGGAGAGATCCAGTGGACATGAATATGCTTAACCTTAGAAACATGAGTAATAGCCAAATTCAAGCGTCATCGAAGTCAAACATTTGCAGGATCAAGGCTTTAAAGAGTGCAGTCTTGTAGAAACACTCCACACATTCTGATTTGATGAATAAAAGTATTTGAAAATGGCAATATTTTATGGCTAAGGACATTTTATGATATAAAACACTAGGGCAGCTATCGTGTAAAATACTGAAGGCAGCAACTTCCTGAAGAGTATTTTTATGATTGTTTTCTAAACAGGTGATCATGAGTACTGGTGGATTTTCTCTGAAAGACTTTGAGATAATCACAGAATCATTATCAAGTTACATTAATGTGTACCTGCAACTTGGTAAGTGCAACGTGTCCTAAATGTCACAAGACAAATTAATCCCTGGTGTAATAGTGTTAGTTGGTAGGGTTGTGTAAATGATTAGTCCATTATAAATCACTATAAATGTATTCTAGCAATTGGACAGATTTTTTGTTTATAGGAATAAAAGGAGGCAGCAATCATGTTTCCAATCTGCTTTCAAGTAATAAAGTTTGCACTGAATCTTGATTTTCTGTATTTTATAGGAAAGGATTCTATACAAAGAACCAGAAAAAGGGAGATAATCTATCTAATATGCTAATTTCCTAAAAGTAAGGACACCAATGCAGTCAAAAATTCAAACCCAGAAGTAACTAAAACCAGATTCAACTGAATGTTAAGAGTGGAAAACTATGTATTTCAAAAAAGTGACATATTTATATTGATGTAACTGAACTAAATTTAGGTTATTAAATTCCATCAAAAGGGTAATGAATACAAAGATCGTCTAATTATTAAAAAAAAATGTATGTTGCAGCTCTTAGAAGCAAGGAATTCTGGGTAATGTATAAAATTAAGGGAATTTAAAAGTGAAGCATGAGTCCTTGGCAGGCACCATCCAAATATTACCTGTCAGGTGAGGAGGGCCAGGCTTTGAGAAGAAAAGGAGGTTCATAACTAGGACCTGCTGAACACTGGAACTCACCTCATATGTGGAATTTCCTTTATGTGATAATATGCTGTCTGTCATTGTGCATGGAAAATCAGAAAACAGATATGGGAAAGCTAGCTTACACCATGATTTACTAAAATAAACTTATAATTCTCTTGGAAAATGTCCTTAATCTGGTCATCAGACACTTGTCTGTGGGAAAATGACATATTCATTATGACTTTTTATTTCCCTATAACTTACTTCCCAAATTGGTCCACAGCCTCTTGTCCTGCTGCTTTGCTCATCATGGTGTCATTATCTTGCCTGTCTTTGCTATATTCTAGCTCTTTGTTCTGTCCATCTGCCTTTTGCAGTATTATTTCTTACTACTCACAGGCCAGCACACACAAAACAGTTCTGCAGTGATTTAAGCATATTATATAATTCTTAATCTGCAAGGAAATTTAATATGTAGTGTGGACAAAATGCAGATAAAGCCATGCTAATCTCTTTGGCATTCTTCATCAGCTCAAGTAGATGTTTAACTCATAAGCAGTACTGTCTTTTCTCAAGTGCAAGGACAAGCTAATGAGCCAAAGAAGCAAATCATTTAGGTCTTCTTTGCAGAAGCATGGTTTAAGAAGCCTAACATTCCTTGTCCAAGAGAATAGACTTACCTAATACAGAAATCAAATGAGACAGTGCTAGATGAAAAGTAATCCTTCAGTCTACAAGTTATAGGACAATCAAAATACTGAAATCATATAGGTCTTTCTTTATATTTTGACTAGATAATGTCGAAAACTGTAGAGAGCAATTGGACAGAATGACTCAATCTCTCCTCACAGTACTTAGAGAACAGACTCTGGCAGTGCACTGTCCTGCCATATCCAAAGTCAACTTTTGGGGCAAAAAGAGTGCTCATGAGCTGCATGCTGAAACAACTGGGAGTGTCATCTGTGGTGATCTTTGATAAGAAGGTCATTCAACATCAGTCTGGACTCAGAGCGCTGTGTCATTGCACCAGAGAAGTAATTCCTCTTGACCTTGACAAAAGGGAAAATTTTCCCTCTACTCCAGTGCCATGGTACAGATGTGACATTGAAGGCAACAAAGCTGCAGACAAACACAGTAGCTGTGTAGTGGCTGGAAGTGCTCCTAAGGGCTTTTTCATCAATTCTGGTCTCCATGATAAGGCTGGTTTTGAGAGAGTAAGTCCTGTGCTTTGTTGAGGAAATGTGGCTACAATTTTTACAGCAGACAATGTCAGCATGACATAATAGCAGTATTTTCCTATTTTCTCATTGCATTTCATGGTGGCATGCTGCTGCATGCTGTGATGTGGATATTGTGACACTACAGAGCAGGTATCTGCAAAATCATGCAGTGTTGTGTCTCACGAAACAACTACACAAGAGTCATTCCCTTACTACAGACCTGCACACGAAAGCTGTGGTTTTAATAAAATGAACATTCACATGCATAATTAAGCAGCTACATGGTGTTGTGTGTCTCACCAATTTGATGATCAAGATGAAGTACAATGATTTTCGAAAGTAATAAGGGAAATATAAGCAACAATAATATAATGATGGAACACGACAGAACTGGCCATTAGTCTTTGTTAGAGCAAGGGAATGTCTTTGTAGATCCACAAACAATATGATCTCCATAGTTTCTGAACTTGGAAACAGATGTACAGTATATCTCCAGCAGTAAGATTTTGATTTTTAGCTCATCTACCGTATAACTTACAAACAATGAGAAAGGAGGTGGGAGGGGAAAGAAATGAAGAAAATCCCCTGCCTCCAAATGTCTTGGTGTGGCAATATGTTTTCAAAAGCTATATTAGTAGCCACTCAGTACTCTGAGATATTCTCAATTAAAACAGAAGAAACCAAAAATCATTCCTTGTATTATAACTGCTTTAATACTACAGGCTACGTAGAATATATAAGAAATTTAAGGAGAAGGAGTAATTCAGAATTTATCGTATGTCCAGCTTTAGGGAATCCTTTGTCATAAGCAACAAACCAGGGCTCTACTAGCAATTCGTGGTGGGGCAGCTTTTCAGGACTTACTATCACTACTGAGCACTGTTAAATATCTGACCCGTGCTAGGAATGGCCCATGGTAGACTTTAAACTGGTAAAGAATGACATGTGAAGTGCATGAGTGGTGTAGAGTAGTGTATTACTTGTGTCACTGAAGGAGGAAGAAAAAGAAAAACATGCCAATAGGTTGGACTCAGCATCTCTGTGGTAGCACAACCATACACACGCCTCCCCCCAACTCAGACCACACCGTAATCTCAAAAAATCTGAAGGATGGAAAGGTGGGGTATATTCTGGATAAGTCTGGAAATGTCTTGCATACATACAGATGCAGATGGTGCAGTTTGAACTGATCACCAGTGCTCAGCAGAAGGAATGAATGTAATGAGGGAATTTTACTCATGCGCAAGTCCTAATTTTTATTTATTTGGAAGCTTGTGGGAAGAGGTAGGCAAAGGTGTGCAAGGAGTTTGCAAGGAGGATATTAGCAAACTGCACAGGCATTCACCCTTCTGAGTCTGATAATTAATTTCCCATGCGTTAGCATTAACTTCCTTGTGGATCAAGATATTGCTGGATTCCTGATTCTCTTCTCTTTGCCTGCCAATGCAGCACACCAAGCTGCATCAATGCTAATATTCAGTGGATAAACACTGAAAGCTTGCCAGAAGTGTTTCAGCCATGTATATCTCCCTTTCTATAGTTTCTTTCTCAATATTATGTTAAAGCAGTTCTGAGTCTGATTGGAAGAGAGGTCCACCCACATGCTTGCATGACTTAGACTATTAGCACTTCTTAGCACTCTTTAACACAAGTCTAGCCTATCAAACGTCATAATTCAGCACTTGATGGACTAGTCTAAGGCTACACTTCATGTCTAGCAACGTTTTTTTTTTTTCTCTGTGTCTCATTTCAGTTTTGTTTCTTTTGTCTTTATATCATTTTGGTTTTAGTATCAATCAGGGAATGTGAAGCAACTGGAAAGCGCTTGGAGCTTTATGATTTTGTCCAGCATTTGTCTTTAAATAATGAAGTCCTGTGTCCAAGGAATGGATAGCTGTGTAGAGCCATAAAAGTGAAAAACCTGATTACCTAGTATTTATAGCCTTTCGCTTCTCTATATAATAGTGCATTAAGCTTTCCTCCATTGTGTGTATCTGTTCCCCTGACAGGCACTTTGGCAAAACTTTTATTTGCCTCAACCCCCCTGTCTTCAGGTATTATACAGAGGAACATTCTCATTCACTTCATCTCCTTGAAGGAGACATCCAAGTAAAGATTTGTAAAATAATTTACATCAGAATTAAAAGAATACCTCTTACCTCACCTGGTCTATCATGCCAGCTGTGTTTTTCCAAAGAATGTCCAGTTCAGTTTTAAGAAGCAGGAACTTCAAGTATGGTTAAAATGTGCCCCTGATTTCTGGAACAATTAGCCCCAACTATATGGAAGTAGTTGTCTACCCGCTTTTGATGGTGACCAGCTTTAAGATAAATAGGCTCATCATCATCAGCACAAGGAATAGCAAGAATCACTGTATTGACAGGAGACCTGTACCTGTGAAGGTAGTTCTCAGCCGTGCTTAAGACATATGGAGAGTGCTATTAACAACTAAGGAAGGATTTTCTTCTCTGAACTCCAAGCCATCATCAGGGACTGTACTTCAGAATCATGCTATTACAGCAGTAGATGATCTATTGCCAACTATCTAACTACACAGAAAACTTGCAGCAGCTCGGAAGTGCCCACTAGAGACTAGCACTTCCCTGCAGCACTTCATCTCTTTTAAACAAGGGATAAATACACTTGTATAGGTTCCTGCTCAAGAATTTTTTTCTTTTCATAATTCTCCCAGTGAGGAGTAGTTCCTGCTAAAAAAATTGTCTGGGGATTCAGGTCCCAGAATACTTGTATTCTCTGAGATGTTTTGAAGGTTGTAGACAGCCCTGCGGGGGCTCTGGTGCATTCAAACTGTAGCTCATGTTCCTTCTGCTCCCTTCACTGGCAGTTGCTTCCAGCATAGCCCACCCTGGCTCAAGAGGTAAGAGAACAAGGAGACATTACTTATTGCTAATGTTGTTTTAGAGTCAGAGGTGCACAGGAAGAGATTTTCATGTCTGAAAGAGTGAGGATTTTTCAAGCCTTAATCAGGATGAAAAGGTGAAAACCTGTGGGGAAGAGGGATCAACTTGGAAGAAAACAAAAATTAAAAATTGGATCGTGCCATTTGGAAATTTTTGTTCCAGATTTTTAGGTTTTGTTACCATAAATGAACAACTTTGAAGAACAGTTATTTTGATCTTCAAAAAGCAGTTGTATCTCTTATAAAAGATCAGTACAAATTTTCGTTTATTAGTAATTAAAACCTCATAATTTCAAATCATAGGGAGCAGTTCAGTACTCAGCAATCTAACACTTTCCAAGAAAAAAAAAAGAAAATCAGAGAAAAATTCTCAATTTTTAATATTTAGTAGTGCTGCACAAAGATTTCTGACCCCATCGTTTTACAAACACACCTGCTGGTGTAACTCAAAGAGCTTCTGGGACATGCAGTCCCTCCCTCGCATTCCTGCCTACTCACTTCTGCACTGCACACATCCTTTCCAGTGGGCCGGTGTAGCATCAATGAGAAAGAGGATGCTCCAGAGTAGAGTTAAGAAGCATGTGTGGTGACTGAACACAGGGTGCAATTATTGGTGTGCTGATGAACTGTACTGTCAACTGTTGCCACAGGGACACTGCTTGCTTTTCCTCATCTTTCCATCACACTGTGTCCTTGTACCAGCATAGAAAACTGGTGATCTTGTGGCATGTCAGTTTTGGGAGTTCATCCATCAGCAGAGTATTACTAAAATAACAAGATAAATATTTTTGTGCTAATTGAGGTCCCTTTGCCTAGAGACATGCTAGTCCAGTGAAGGATGATGGACTATGTGCCTTGGATGGGAGAATCGGGACTAGCTGTGCAGCAGCTGCTTGGGTCAGCTCAGCAGTATCCTAAAATCCCACTGTGAATTTGGTCTGGATCGGTTTCCCTGTCTGATTGATTGCTTGGCCACACAGATTTTTTGCTGGGCTCAGGGAAGCCAGTGCGGCTCTGGGAATTAGAGACTCAGGGCATGGAGAGGAGGACAGAAAAGGGACAGGGTGAGTGCCCTACAGTGCTGGTGGTCACAGCCTGTGAAACTGCAGCCCGCTTAGCTTCTGGAGAAACACTGAGCTCACAGGGGCACCAGAACTTTAACTTGCTTATTTAAACAATCCTTAAGGCTCAAATGAGGTGACAAGAGCTCCCACAGTTTCGGCTGCACCAAAATCTTGCCCTTGCTGGCCCATTCCACCAGTCAATACCAGCAGTGTCTCTGCTGAGCATTTGCATCTAGAGACACAGAAGCAGCACTCGGGGGGGGAATAGGTAGAGGATATAATCCTTTGATGGACGTGGGCATGGAGCTGAGGAGATTGCTTGGAGAGCATAAATATGTGCCATGAGGAGGTGGGGGTGATGGGATGTTTGCTTGGGCTTCCTAGATGTCAAAATCTCATCTGAGATTAGAACAATAGACTGTACTTTATTATTTGCACATCAGCACCAGTCTTTTTTCTTCGAATGTATCACAGGTAAATTTTTCCACCCATGACATTTATCCAACATGATTCTCTTAAGGGAATTCTCAGAGTAAGGAAAAAAAGGAGGTATTTAGAGATGCATTTTCAAATACTTTATGAAATAGGCTACTGAGGAAATTAAGGAATGAAGACATAATATGACTTGTTTCACAGGAAGAGAGCAGAAGAGTAGAAGAAGTCTTTCTTGTGTCCTAACTTGGTACTGTCTCAGCTAGACAATTGTATTTTTCTCCTTCTGATAAATTCACTACAGACAAAAAAAAAAAAAAGGCAGTTTTCCCCAGTAGGAAAAAACTCTTTCTACAGTCAGCAGATTTACTGACACCTTTTTTATTATGACACCTTTGCAAAATGGAGCTTCATCTAAGTAAAAATAAAAGAAAAAGTGAAACACCAGGAGATGCATTTAGCAGTTCTTGTCCACTTCATGTTTTAGTTGGTATTGTTCCTGTCTGCCCTGTTTCACCTAATTAAAAAAAAAATCTAACAGTAGGCATTTAAGAGTTCGCCCTTGTTTATATTGGTTTAGAAATAGTGTTGTTTAAGTAATACAGTCCTGAAGTGTTGAACAATCTGAGAAATAATCATCTTCACTGTTTCTTGAAAGAAAAAGGTGACCTATTTTCTTTCATTTTTTTTATGTCCTCTTTGTTCCCTTCCCTTCCCTTCTGTTAAATGTGTATCACCAAGCATGAAAAAAAAATCTTTGGCAAGAATTTTAATAGCTGTCACTACCAGTTCTGGCATTAACTTATAATTTCAAAGGCTTCTGTTTCCCTGTCATTGTCTGAGTAAGGAGTCGAGTAAGCTGTCTCCTTCTTCAGCACCACTGGAGAGACCATATAGCATTCCTGGGTTGCATCTATTTGGACAAGGGCAGACAGATATTGGCTTTTTCTGTCCAAATTTAGGCACAGCCCCATCTCCAGTCCAGGAGCTATATGTCCCATAGTGTAAAGCATTATGCTGTATGCCCCCATATGCAGTACTAAGGCATCTATAGTGCTTTGGGATTGCAGCCAGCACTTTCTTTGTGTTGATGCTGCATTGCAACAGTATAGCTATGCTATTAAATATATTAATGCAATGAGGAAAAGGAGATACTGAGGCTGGCTATACCTATGCTGCTTCCCTAAAAGCCAGGGCTGGGCAGTGAGCTAAAGCCTGGATTTTTTTGTTGTTTTTCATGCCCTGACTCTTGCAGGCCTACACGCTTTGCCACTCAGCAGGTCCTGGTGTTCCTGTTTGACCTAGTGCAAAAGTGTAGCTCAAGTTTTCATTTTCTCATATGAACAGAGGATTTGTTGGGAAGTCTGAACTGGCCTTGGACCTTTGATTTAAATACACTGTAGATGTAGCTACCGAGACAAAAAAAGTCAGATGCTGTCCTGGGGTGACTTTATGATGTATCCCATACCATCTACTCTATGCCAGAAAAAAATAAATCTTGTGCCTTTAAACTGAGCCTGAAAGCGGAGAGAAAAAAAAACAGTCAAAGGAACTTTTTCAAAGCAGTCCTGCATTTCAAGGACACTGCTCCACTCTGGTTTTTCTTCAGCAGCTGGCCTGTGAGGGGGGAGGAACCACCTCTCTTCTAGCTTTCCAGCCAGAATCTCAGCCCTGTTTCTTCAGAAGGAGAATACTCCTGTGTTTTCCTGGACTTTTGGTTCCTTTTTTTCTCTTCTGGACTTGTTTTGGAACACCAGAACACCGAGGCCTTGACCGGGAGACCTTTTCCACAGGCCTGGAGGCCTGGAGCTGACCCAGCTGCAAGGAGAGAGAGAACCACACCCACTGAAGGACTCTAAATTTCCCAGGTTTTCTCTCCACAGTGAGAGATTTTATTGCTTAGCATAATAATAATTTTCCTGTGTGTTTGTTAAATAAATAGCTTTGTATTTTTCCTTTACTTTCCTTCAAGGAAATATTTCTTTTACCGAACCTGGTGGAAGAGGGTGACTGCGGCCTGCTTTTTTTATGAGAGAATATTTACCCCTCTGAATATATTTGTCCTAAACCATTACAGATGCTGTGATTAAATGCAATTTCCAAGAGGAAAATTGACAAAAATGATTGCCAGAAAGTTGTACTCAAGAGTGTAAGCTTATAATTTATGGTAAATGTTGGGTATCTTCTAATGTGTAGATCAATTTTAGCAAAAAAGGACATAAAATAAGATTATTTGTCTGTCAAAAGGCATAACCTACTAGGAAGAATTTGATGGATAAAATATATAATGTTCTGCTTGATATGGATTCAAACTTAAACCAAGAGAACTATCCCTCTGGTATATATTTCATGGACACATATTCTAGGTTTGACACATTTACCAAAACCATATTGCTCTGTAGGATCCTGTGATCAATTGTTTGTGGCTTTAGCATTACTCATGACAACAGGAGGAAAATGACACTGGAGCCTTTTGTTCTGAGGCTTCGGGAAACAGACCCTAACAAAATACAGTCATTATAATGGTGGTAATTTTTTCAACTGCAAATCTATTATATAAATAATATTTGAGTTAAATTCAATTAACATTTTCCTGCCCTAGTCCTACAGTCTTCCCACCATTAGGCTTTCTATTATCTTATTACAACACACTTAAAACTTTATCAACCTACTGTGTAAGCCTAAAAGATGAACAGATATGCTTGCACAGAGAAAATTAATAGAATGACACAAAACAAAGTTTTTTGTATAAAACATTAAAAATGCATATTATTTTAAGCAGGTTTGGATCAAAAGAAGTCCTAAACCCGTCTTTTAATGTATATAGTGTGCCTGTATGTATGGTAGATCTGAATTTAATAAATGAGATGTAAATTGCCTCTTCCCCGTGTTCTCTGTTATCTCAAACTTAATGTTTAGCCCAGTCTCCCAAAACTAAAACAAGAGATGTACATATATAGGCACACATACTTATATACAACTTGAGAATCTTAAGATACATATCACTGCATCCTCCCACTTTAGACAGTGTAAATATATTTGTCTTCAGTATTTGTAGACTGACTAGTGCATGTGTCACTCAGGTGGAGGAGACAGATTCTTCCAGGTTTACCAGTCTCACCATCCATGAACTCCTCACCACTGCCATTTCCTCTAACTCCTCAGTAGCTTCAGCATGTAATCTGTCTTTACAACTAAAACAGAATTAATGGACCTACCACAAGTAGGTTTCATTCATCTATCTAAATATAGACACATATTGACTCAGGCTGGGTAAAATTCAGCTTTTGATCAGCAGTTGATTTCTATTTGCACTCTCAATAAAGCTAAAACAGGAAGTCTATGCCACTGGAAAGGGTAATTACGCAGCCCTCCTGTGGACTGCAGGGAGCTACAGCAGTGTTGCATAAAAGAAAATTCTGCAAATACAGACCCGTTGTGCAGAAAACAGTACAATTTCACTAAAATGATTTAAATTACTAAAATCAAGATGCTGAAATTTAGGAAAAGCCAATTATCTTGTTTATATTTGATTACTCTCCATTTTAAAGTTTTCCACAGGACAAGTAGAGGCTATCCATACAATGTGGGTTATGTATTTAGGTGTACTTCAGTATTTATGGTCTCTTTCAGCTCACTCCAAATGGGCCAGGGGGTTATCAAATGGATGGGAATTATGAGTGTAATTTGGCATTGTATGAGCTCAAGCCAATGAGATAGGTGAGGCATGGCTTAACAAGTTATTTATCTGAGAGGGTTCCTAAACCAGTGATTCATCAGTCTCCATCACCTGGTCTAGCCACTGGATTAGCCATCAGATTAACCAAAAATTCGTTAGTCCTACAACTGGAAATAACAATACACTTAAGAGAAAGGAAAGTTTTAAGTACTTCGATATTAAGTGAAAATCTTCTAAACCATAGAGACATGAACTTCTGACTGAGTACCAACAATTTAGCTCTTGATCATTATGATTCAACTTGTTTCATAGTGATATAAATGGGAAGAAACTTTGTTAGTGCTAAAGAAACTGTGCTGTCATAAACTGCTCTGAGATCATATCTGGACCTCACGAGACTGGAATAGTGGTGGGTGCTTTTGACAGACTGTTCAATAGGTTGCCTGGATCATCTGAGATATATATATGGACAATTGAGCTGGTTGAATCTGCATGTGAGAAGAAAACTTCATGGATTTCTGCTTTGTTTGCATAGGTTGAAAGCAATTCTCCAGGGTGCATCCACTACTTATAACTGCTCAGCTGTAAGTCTGAATGAAGGCTGGAGAAACAAAAAGCTGCTTATGTAGACTAACCACTTGGCTCCATGCCCTCTTCAGTGTTTACCCAGGCTGCAGTCTGTTTTAGCAAAAGAAATCAAAGAATAAATATGCTCTGAGGTCTAAAGATTCTCTCAACTATGTAAAATCCAAAACAGGGGCTGTGAAGGGCAGCTGCTCATTTGCATTCCTGGCATCCATTGCAAACGACTGGAAGAAACTGTAAGAAATGTTGATTTTGAGATGCGTTAATGTTTAAAGGAAAACCATAGCTAACAGAACAACACTAGTTTTTTTCTAAATTTTTGAACTTTCTGTGCTCTTTAGACACATAGTTGAGATGCCCTCATACCCGACATCCTTCATACAGCTTGTGTATCTGTTTTTGTTATTATGCTGAGCTCTCCAGAGACTCTCTTCTAGGCTGAGCTCTGCTCTCTCACTTGTCTCATGACAGCTTCTTTGAGATGTCTCTCCTGCAAGGCTGGATCTTCCTTGGGCCCAGGGTTTTCCTCTCTCAGACACAGGTGACTGGCCCTGGATGTTGCTCTCTCATTTTATTTCACAATTTGTGATGACTTTCTTCAAATTGGAAAAAAAAGTAAATGACAAAGATTTCCTTGCAGTAAAACATACCTGTTGAGCTTTATACCACAGCACTTTTCAGATTTGTGGTGCTTCTGAACAAATCTGGACTCTAAGCAGCAGCACTTGGAGATCATTTGTGTTTACTAGAGGAAGTTGTCTGTGGAACTGAGTAGGGAACTGGAAATATGAGTTGCTAAGCTTTCCCCATCTCTGCCTGTGATGATTTCACAGGGCACATTTTGCCCTATCAGAACTTTCTAATATTTATAGTATCTTGCTCATGTTTATTGTAACTTCCAGCATTCAGATTGGTAGAAGACAGTGATACACAGCTTAATTTTCAGACTGGTCCCCTGTTAGATCATTGAAAAAAATGGAAAGATCAACAGTCTTTTCTCTGTGTTGGCAAAAGAGAGACCGAGCCACACTTAGACCAATGGCTTTTCTCTAACAGCTGGTCCACATCAAAAAGTACAAACCTCCCTGTATGGCTCAGTAGGCCATACAGGAAATTCCTATCCTCTGCTACTTTAGCTGAAAGGGAGACCCTCTGGTTTTGTAGTAATAAAATTTTATTCCTGTTTTCTATATTGAGGTATTGTTGAGACCTAAGGAAAATTTCAGAACAAAACAGTGCTTTTATTTTCCCTGACATTTGTGCACTTGTTGTCAGCACCTTAATCTGTATAAGGTATGGTTCAACCTATATAGACTAGGTGTTTATCACCTGATGCCACTCTGCTTACATATTGCTTTCCTGTATTGCTTTTTGTGGTGGCATTTCTTTGGCCCTATTTCCTCCAGCAAGCTTCTGTCTCCAGTACAGAAGATGAAATCTTCTGACCGAGAAGATGAAAGCTCAGCTCACTTGAAGTTAATGACAAAACAATCATTGAATTTAAGAGGACCATAGTGTCAGCACCTAACATCATAAAGCACCTTTGGGTACAATTGATTTCTTGAATTGCGTTTGTAGAATATATGGTTTATTCTAAGGTTTCCTAGGGTTTTTTTTTTTAGAAAGTACCCACAGTGGCTTCTGAGTTCTTTTTTCTTTTCTTTGTAACAAAAAAATGTATTGTTGTAATTTAACAAATTAATTTAAGGGTTTACCTGAATAAATGTCAGGATAATAATCTGTCTAAACTCATAATGGCAGAAAAATCACCAGTACGAAGTTTCCATAGGATTTTCCCAAGAGTAGCTGAAATTTCACAGTCATAAAACTGCCTCCCATATTCAAAAAGTAGGGCACAGAGCTGTCTTCCTCAGTAAAAATATGTTTGACTCCAGCAGCTGAATCAAAACAAAGCTAACAATCCTTACTGACTGCTCCATGCATCAGGACCAATCCTGAACCTGAGCCTTTATTTTGAAGCTTCCTTGAACTGGAATTGAATCAGGACAAGCTTAGTCTCATGTGGCCCCAAATCAGAACTCAGAAACCTTTGCTGGTATGATTTCCCCCATGAAAATCAGACATGCCTCTCAAATTATTTTATCAGCAACATCTCAAGCTGGAGAAGCTGTGCTTAGTGGGAAGACAGGAAGCTGATTTGTGGTTAGAGGGAGGATAGAGTAAATTAAGACTTCTTTAGAATAAGAGGAGATGGTACCATTTTTACATGGAGCCAGTGGGAAGGGTGGCTCAGGCTGATGAGCAACATGAAGCAAAACTGGCTTGGCAGTGGTGCCAGGAGCATGTATTAGGTGACTGAGACTAGGCTGCACCTAAATGTATTTCCATACTACAGCTGTGACCCTTCAATTCCTGCCCCCTACCCAAGAACTGAAAACAATTTATCCAACAACACCGGCTTTTTTTACCAGTCTCACAATGTAATATATTTATCACATCATTGCATAATTACATATCACAGCATGCAACAGTATGTCTTTGTCTCTGAGATGATTTAGAGGGGCAGAGACCTCAAACAGAAACCCCTGGTTTCCCCAATACAGAGAGAGAGAGAAAATATGCCTGGATGGAAGTGAAAAAATAGTTCTTTACCAGGAAGAAAGCAAACAACAATACGGATAAAACTGGGTTAAACCTACTGATGAGGAGAAACTTTCCAAGCCCCACGCACCTGAATAAATTGAGATGGTAGTCGGCCTCCCCCACGTGGAAAAAACACATATGACCACAGGGCAGAGACAAGACAGGCTGCCTTTCCATGTCAGGCAGGAAAACCTGGCAGGAACAGTTGGAGAGTCAGCACCGGCAGGAAATGGCAGATAGCTGGGGTTTGATGCTGGCAGACACTTGTGGGGCACTGAAATGAAGCTGCAGTGCTGGTACAGGCAGTCAGAGTAGCACTGTGGACTCTCCAGGTGACCAGAAGAACCTGCAAGACACCCATCAGATCTAGCGACAAGACTTGGTTGTTGCAATTTTGAGGTTCTTTGGTTAAGGTGACGGCAAGTCCCATGTGGTGAGAGAAGAAAACCCAGTGCTGAGTAAAGTCTGAGTGTGGTCTTTTATGGGCTCAGGTTAGGTGGGAACACACCTGGTACTTCTCCTAGGGTGGGGAGTTCTACACCAGATAATGTAATACTGGATCATGGGACATTTCAGGAGTATTTGACAGCTTCTAAGATGTTACAGCTGCCTGTTACAACAGCACAGGTGGATCCATTATGTCCATCAGCAGAGATTAATATCTTCAGGCTGTGCATGAATTGTTCTGGTTAGCACAGCTGAGTGTAAGGACAAACACTACCCTGCTTCACAGAATTTGCCTCTCCCTTTATCATGTTCAACACCCAGCTTGTAGTCTGAGGTGGCAGGTGTACACATCCTCAGCACCCGGGTGGTTGCTCTGCACATTGTTAGCAAAGCGCACTGCTGATTGAGCCATTAGCCACAATAGTCCAGTCTCCTGGGTGGTCACTGCAGGTAGTTGAATATTTGTGTCATTAATCACTAGCAGTTCAATCTCTTTAAAGAAGGCAAAAAAACAAAAAGCCAAAAAGGCATATTTGGAGAAAAGAGAAAAGAAAGGGTGGATATCAGAATTTACGTGTAATCCAGGACAATATTACAATATGTAATACTGCATGTTACATAGGATGCAGTTATCCTCTGTAGTGTATAATTTATCTAAGTATCAAGAGCACATGGTTAAGCACGTATAATTTCCATGCAGAATAAAAACTCACCTAACAAAAATCACTAATAAAATCAGCATGACATATTCAGGGAAAATAGGTTTGACAAACAAGGTCAATAAAATTTTTACCTGTATATCATCCACAGTAGAAAAAATACTGCTGTTTAACTCAGTACAGTCAAAGAAAGAATCAGAAAATGAACAGAATAACCACTGAAAATTAATTAGTATCTTGACTGAAAGCACTAATAGAGTAAACACAGATTTTTTTCTGAATCAAGAAGCACACAAAGGAGAAATATCCCACATGGTGTCCACGAAGCTGTCTAGACGTGAGATGCGATGTTGCTGCTAGCAAATGCATATACCCCTTAATCATTCTATTGCAGGTAGAAACCCACAATTTTATAAGAAAGCATAAAGTAAAATTACAGTGCAGTTTATCAACAGACACTCTCTATGTATCCTTGATTGTATTTATTGTGAGCTTATTCTGTGAGCTGAATCCCACTAATAGCATTATGGGAAATACCTATCTGCTTGATTTGTGATAGGAGTAATTTCTATTTGTGTTCCAGCTTTTCAATTGCAGTTGAAGATTTATTCAGTGAAATCTATTAAAAGCACAGAAAGAGACCTCTTCCTTGGCTGACAGCACCACATTCTAGCCTTGTCTCACCCACAGGGATCACCTGTACAGCACAGGTATGTACAGACAGAGTGGTGTATACCGATTGATTTGCTGGCTTACATGTATTAGAGATAAGGTTTTATAACCTTGCGCTTTCAACTGCAGACCAGCTTTCTAGAAAGCAGGCTGGAAGTAAACTGTGCTCTAAGCCAAGCTACACAAGGCTGTTTCATGTGAACAGGTCAGAAACTTGAGCAAGATCTTGCTTGAGCAAGATCTAAAGGTACTAGTTGGTTTATCCATCTTGTTGGTAGGCTATCAGAAGAGGACATATGTTTATTAGACCCCTGGCTGAGCTACCCACAGTAGTCTCTGGAAGATATGATGCAGTTATTCTTGAAAGAACCAAATAAAATGAAACTAAATGACCTCAAATTTGTTTGGTTTCTTCAGGTCTTACTTCACAGTGTGTAAAGCAAGATAAAACAGAGATGCTCATGGCCCACCCTCGGCTCTGGCAATCAGCCAAGCATTTTCATGGGACTAATAAGTAGAAATTGTATTTCCTGATGCCTTGATGAAGGACTCCTGTGGCTAAGGTGGCATTTGCATGGAGGATCAGTATGGCCCTTAAAACCATCCCTGCACCTGTATTTCTTCAAGCCTAGCCTTGGTTGCAGCCCACTTGAGGATATGGGACTGCCCTGAGCAGAGGTGGCACATCCAGCTCTTGAAACAGCCCTGGTGCAGGCTGTTAAAGTGCAAGATGTTTATAGTCTGGGAGAGAATTATGATGATGTGTTTGTAATTTGTGAGTTTTTTCTTTTTTTTTTGTTTTCCTCTCCCCTTCTTCTCCCATCGCTGGCTACATTTTAAATCACTGATGTGATTCTCAGTCATTCTTGTGCCAGGATATAAATCACTTACCTCCCAACAGCTATTCACGTGCAGCAAAGTGCTTTCTCTGTGGTAATTTGAAATGCAATGAGGGGAAACTGGTACAGATCAATAACACAGGATTTTTGGGGTGTTTAGCACAGAAAATGGAATGAAGGATATTCTTTGAGGATAAAACATCTGTTACAGCCCATTACAAATAGAAGAACTGGGTTTAATGGTGAGTCTGACACGTGGCACTGTTATTGTCATAACCAAATAAAGAATATGTGTTTACAAGGAATACATTAATGCTTGATGAGGCATGGATAGCACCATAACACATCAGTGGCTTCATGTATTTATGAGGTGAACAGTGACTTTTCTACATTTTGTAGAAGAATCTATCTTGCATTAAAAACTTTGTGGTAAGGAATTTTATAGTCACAAACACCAATGACATTAAAAAATACAGAATTAGAGGCTGCCTGTAAGGAAATTTGTTGTCTGAAAAAAAATTTGTTTTGCTGTGCTGTGCTTCAAACTTTTTATTTCCCCCCCTATGGGGCTGTGGTGAGCAGACATAAATTTGGCCTTCCTGAGAGAACTAAGCAGAGCAGCAGCACTCTCTCCTATGCTGCAGGAGTGACCCTTTCTGTTTCTCAACCCTGAGATTTGTCGCTTCACAACCCAGCCATGGTACCCTACTGCCACCATCACAGCCCTGGTTAAAACCAACAAAAATCTTCCTGGTTCCCTTCCACAAGAGGTGGCCCCTGAGATGCCTTCTTGGAACACTGCAGGAAAAGGTAGTGTAGTTTACAGGATGCTTTTAGAAGAAATAACCCACATTCAGAACATCTGTGTTATGATTGTTTCTGCTTTTAGAGTGTAATATTATTTAGTCTTTAAAAAGAGCTAAGGAGAAAGCTTTCTCACTTGTGACAACATTTCTTAAACTGTCTACAAGGGAACATCAGGTTTCATCTCCACATGACCTGCAAAGAGGAGCCCTTTATGAAATTGCTTCTATTTTTTTCTGGTTTTTGGAGGTGCAGGACTGTGGAGGTGTTAGCAGTAGAAGATGAATTTTGAAAAGAAAAATTTTGGCACCTTTGTGCTGTGCAACCTCTCAACTTTCTGCTTCCACAACAGTCTAGCAGTGGAGTACCCTGCATTTGATTTTTTTTAGGGTGGAAGTAAAGTATATTATTGTAACACTTTTCTTACTGTAAGAAATCGGTCATCTAAGCTGGCATGGCGTGTAGTTTCTAGAATACTGTTGAATAAGGGATACAAAATATTTCACTTGACAATTCGTATTGCCCCTGATTGCCAGCTTGAAAATTGCAACAGCAGTGACAAAAGCCAAAAGACCCATTCTGCTGGCCTGATTCATAGCAAAACGATATATTTTTATTGAAGCTGTCACAGCAAAATTCCCTCAAAATGTTGCTTAACATGACTGGATTGCAGAGTCAGGTCCTCTTTGAATAAAAGTCTTTAACTTTCAGAAGAACCCGAGGAGTATGGTTTCGTCATTATAACAGAAATAGATGCCAATGGAGAAAAGATTAATTTTCCTGTCTCTTGTTGAATCCTTGAACATTTTTATATGATTCAGTATGTTTTATGATCTGCATTTCCAGGGATGCTGGCAGAAAACAGAGTAATGTCTCTTTCACCATCACATCAGCCTTATTTTAACTGGCCTCCACTGACTTTTGGGAAAATGAAGAGCAACAGAAGCTATCAACCAACTCAGTTTGTGTACACATCTGTCTGGTGACCAAACCTCACCAGTCCACCTGCTTTATCAACTTTACAGCACACGGGCCCCATCAAGTTATTCTGGGAGGGATGAGCAGGGCAAAGTGTGGAATAACTTTGTCTTCTGAGTGAATGAGGTGGGAGTCCTCCAGGTAGCTCAGCCAGCAGAACAAGCCATTTTCAAATCTGCAGCTTTCTGTGTTTTCTGCTGATGGCTGTCTGGAATGTTTGCTGGAAGTAAAACCCTGCCTCTCCTACACCTGCTCCATTTTATATGTTTTTATGGGATAGTGAGATAAAATATATGATAACTTTTTTCAGTTGTCCAGAATCTGCTATCTAGCTCATCCCAATGAAATGCTGCATATGTATACTCTGTGCATATGTGTATCCTGTGTTCTCTGGGAGTGATGCAGGTGCACAAACATAAATCTCCAGTGCCTTCTTAAGTCCTCAGGAGACTTAGCAGAAAGGAACTTAAAAGCTCCTTTTCCCTTTTCCATTCCATTCCAGAGTGGTTCCTAGGTTGTCTTTCTGTCTGTATTCAGACACTTTACAGCAAAATAATTTTATCATCATTCAAGTGAATATACATTCTGAGTCATAAACACTGCTGTTTGGGTCAGCTTATAAATCTCTCCTTCAGTCTCACCTGTGATGGCTGCTAAGGAAAAGAGTGACTGCATAAGGGTGTGAACAGAGTGACCTTGAATTTGTTATACTCTTCAGCTCACAGAAATCAGCTGCTTTAGGGCTTTGGAGATGAGAGTTGCATACTGATGATCATACAGTGGTGCCACTTATCCAATGTACATTCAGTGATTTTCTAAACCATTTTTCCTGTGCTGACTCTCACCACAGTCTGTTAGTGAATACCACGATGCTACTCTGTGCTGTATAAAAACTGATTTCCTTCTGTTTGCTTTTAAAAGTCGTCTGGATAAATTCACTAAGAACTCTTTAGTTCTTGTATTAAGACAAACAATAAGTCTCATCACCTGTTTAATCTGCGCCATATTACTTAGGATTTTGCAGACCTTTGCCATAAGCTTCTCTCTAGTATAAAGAGTTATGAGGTGACCCTTAATATGGGAGCTACTTCATCCTCTGATGATCCCTATTGCCCCTCTACCTACCTTTCATAGCTCTGTTAGACTGATTTGGAAGTGGAGTGACACAAGTGATTGCACTATAACATTATTGATTGACATAATGATGTTTTTCTGTTCTCTTCTCTTTTTGACCACTGTGGAATGTTGTGATGCAGACTATGAATCTGAGCAGACTTGCTTAGTTACAGGTATCCAGCCATACAGGTTTCAATTACTTTTAAATTATGCTAGTTTTTCCATAAAGAATAGAACCTGATTTTTTTTTAATGTTCTTTAGCTTATACCTAAAATACAGCACTGAGAAAAGAAAGAAATAAAAAGACTTAGGTCTGTTCTAATTGTGATTCTTAGTTTTCTTGTGCAACGGAGCTTGAATTTGCAGGCTGAATGAGTGCACTGTGTTGAATTTTATATCTTCAGCTGTTCCAGAACTAAATATTACTCATCCCAGACCTCAATAAAGTGTAATTATATGGAATAAAGCCCACATTTGAAGAGGGAGCTGGAAAACTTGTTCTTAAACCATTTGTTGAAAGTTGGGTAGAGTTTGAAACATTAAGAGGTAACCCCAGGGAAGATGGATTAGTGACCAGAATACAAGAAAAGCAGTCAGATGTGAATATTAAATTGCATTTGTCCAAGGCTCTGTGGTTTCTCACAGGAGCACTTACATGGTACATATAAAACTACACATATGAGGTATAGTTTCCAGACCTCTTTTTCTTTACTTTTTGTAACTATTTTATAGGCAGAATTAATGTCATGCGTTTTGTCCACCTGAGCACATCTATATATTGCAGCACAGCTCCAAGTGTCATGGACAATTTATATTGTAGTATTTATAGCCAATATGCAAAACGTTAATAGAATGGCCATTGACCCTGACTGGGCCCATGAGCACCAGTGCTGAGCCAGTAACCACACTGCTAGTGACATCATACTTTGCTCTGCCTGTCTGTCTGGGCAGCAGCACAGCAGATCAATGTTTTACTTTTGAATTGTTTGCTGTCAGGAGCAATGTCACACGGCACTGCTGCCTGCAGGCTGGCGTGGGGACCTGGAGTCAGGGAGCTATAATCTTTGTGCTTGTGAGTAATAAGGTGTGTGCCTGTGCACTGACAAAGATCACATTCACGAAATATGTTTTTCCTTCCTTTTCCATGCCACTGAGGACTACAGGGAAGTCTTGCTGGCTGTATAGGATCCAGCTGTTTCAGGGGTGTGGATTCTGGGCTCTTGCTGCTTAGAAAGAGAATTAGGCAGCAGATCTGCACGTAGATGTCTACTTTTGGGGATTCAAAAAAATAGAGGACTTGAAAATTGGATGCAATGTAACAGCAATTCAAACAAATCTACTTGCAAATTTTTTTTCTGTGAAAATTATTGGCTCTTTCAATAAACAATTGAGATTGTTCATTTTGATGATTTTAATAATTTTGAATTAAAATGCATACTTCCCTATGGAAAAGGGAAAGTTTTCCCTATGGAAAAGGAAAACTATGTGATAGTTTAATTTAAAAAGCCATCTGTGCCTGAAGTTTCTGAAGATTTTGGGTAAGAGGAAGGTATTTTTAGAGGTTTTTTCAAAGTTGAAAACAATTCAACAACTGGTTCATTCTTCTGACCAACGCTAATCCATGCATTTGGAGGGCACTGGTAGGCTTTTTGAGAACACCCCACATATTTTCTCCATATTTGCTTCTGCGAAGGCTTAGGACTATTTTGTTTGATATGTGAACTCTCCCCTTGTAGTAGGTGTTGTTTCTTTATGCATCCTTGAAGTCAGTTCTGGCAAACAGAGACCATTTTTAATGAAAATGTGCTTGAAAACATAGATCTGACTAGAAAAAGCAACTGTTTAACAGATTTTCTGCACATTGGCTCAACATACTAAATACTACTTTCCTCAAACTCTGCATCTCCAGTCTTTTAGGAAGTGAAGGACTGCTTCAGAGTTTTCATCCTCCCATTCGTGAGAGGCCATATTACAGATTGTTGGCTTCATTTTAGATCTGGAGGACCATGGCTACATTAATGTAGAAATATATGGGTTAAAAATATGTCTCTGCACTGACTTTTATATGGATTGAGATCTCATGGCTCAGCTTTGAGAACAAAGCTATGGGAAGGGCTCTACCCACGCTTGCTGCAAACACACTGATGGCTAAAAAGGCCGATGCAGGATAGACAAGTCTGGGTACAAAAGGCACAGCTAAAAGTCTCCTTAGGTGGTATTGACAAGGCACAGTTGTCAGCTACGTTGTCTTTCTCCTCGAGACTAATTCTATGTGAGTTTTCAAAGGGGGCAGCAGCGTTATAGATGGTGTGTCTCCACATCTCCCAATTTGAGGCCAGAGTGGACCACTGATGGTGGTCAATATGGCCAAGACTGAAGTGTTGAGATACCTTGCAGATTAAACATCTTGAGTAAAACCACCAAACACATAATCTGGAAACGCTGTGCAGAAAAATAGTGCACAAATGTGCTTGTCACTTTGAGAACAAGATATAATATAAAAATCTTTACTAGAAAAATGTCCCAAAGCTAGGCTTTCCCTTATAAAACCACAATCAGATGGGTGATGGAGAGAAGAGAGGTGAAATGGGGAGAGTAGGTCTATGAAAAGATTGATCCTTCATCTTTTGAAATTCATGGAACTGAAATGCTGTAAGGGATAAATTGCTGGGAGACACTAAAAATCTTAGCTGTCATATAGGCATCTCTACTGCTAAACAGGCTGAAACTGGTTGATTGCAAAGTCAGTGTAGGCAAACTCTATTAGTAATTATATAGAAGTTTGTAAGGTTATCAGGTGTGGTTTGTATACTCCTCATATACTGCTAATTGTGTTGTTCAGACTCAGAGATGTGAACACCTTCCAGATTTGTTCCTAACTTTAGTGAATAAATTTCTTCTTAGAAATATAAATCATAAACCAAATTATCTAGG
Source organism: Calyptomena viridis (assembly GCA_013390005.1). Taxonomy (NCBI): domain Eukaryota; kingdom Metazoa; phylum Chordata; class Aves; order Passeriformes; family Eurylaimidae; genus Calyptomena; species Calyptomena viridis. Next base: position 97,782 of record WEIV01014427.1, on the reverse strand, counting down.
AACAACATCTGCTAACTAGTGGGGCAGGCCCTTGGGTGAAGGTGGTCTTGCCTTTTAGTCCAGCCATACACGAATTACAGAATTACAGAATTAGCTAGGTTGGAAAAGACCTTTGGGATCATCAAGTCCAACATATGACCTAACAAAAACTTTTCAACTAAACCATGACAATAAGTGCCACATCTAGTACTTTTTTAAACATTTCCAGGAACAGGGACTCCACCACCTCCCTGGGCAGCCCATTCCCATGGCCAATCACTCTTTCTGTGAAGAATTTTTTCCTAATTTCTAGCCTAAACTTTCCCTGGCACAGGTTAAGACTGTGCCCTCCTGTTTTGTCAGTGGTTGCCTGGGAGAAGAGACCAACCCCCATCTGTCTACAACCTCCTTGCATGCAGTTGTAGAGAGTGATAAGATCTCCCCTGAGCCTCCTCAAGGCTAAACAACCCCATCTCCCTCAGCCGGTCTTCATAGGACTTGTGTTCCAGACCCCTAACCAGCCTTGTTGCCCTTCTCTGGACATGTCTGAGCATCTCAACATCTTTCCTAAAATTGGGGGGCCCAGAACTGGACACAGCAATCAAGGTGCAGCTTAACCAGTGCTGAGAATCACTTTCCTGGTCCTGCTTGCCACACTATTCCTGATACAGGCCAGGATGCCATTGGCCTTCTTAGCCACTTGGGCACACTGCTGGCTCATGTTCAATTTCCTGTCAATCAGTACCCTCAGGTCCCTTTCTGCCTGCCTGTTCTCCAGCTACTCTGTTCCCAGCCTGTAGTGCTGCAAGGCGTTATTGTGGCCAAAATGCAGGACCTGGCACTTGGACTTGTTAAATCTCATATTGTTGGATTCAGCCTATCTATCCAGCCTGTCAAGATCCCTCTGCAGAACCCTCCTACAGGGCAACGCTTGCTCCTAACTTGGAGCAAACTTGCTCATGGTGGACTCAATCCCCGCATCCATCAATAAAGATATTAAACAGGACAGGACCCAACACCAATCCCTGTGGAACACCACTGGTGACTGGCTGTCAACTGGATGCATCATCATTCACTGACACTCTCTGGGCCAGGCCCTTCAACCAGTCCTTAACCCAGCACAGAGTGCACCTGTCCAAGCCCTGGGCTGCCAGCTTTTCCATGAACATGCTGTGTGGGACGGTGTCAAAGGCTTTGCTGAACTCCAAATAGACTATATCCACAGCCTTTCCCACATCCACTAGGTGGGTCACCTGGTCATAGAAGGAGATCAGGATTTCATATTCTGATATGAAAAATTTGAGGGATTACAGAGTATATAACTATAATATCATTAATTTGTAAGGAGAGCAGTTCTGTTTAAATTTGAACTCCTCTAAACACAAGGATTTATACAAAATCATACAGATGGTATTTATCCTGTGTTCCTGAAGGTATTCTGTTCACCTTGGATGAAGATAGACCTCCCTATGATTTCTGTGGCTGTCACTGTAGAACTCATTGCTGAATACACTGTCACTCTTTGAAAGACTTCAATGTTATGCATAAAGTATCCTAATATTTTGGTTGTTCTGTTTCTCTTTGTTTCCCTTACCACTAGAAAAGACTAAAATATGCCAGATAAAAGTTGTAAAGACAACGATAAAGGATGAAGTACTGATAAAGAAAGAAAATAAGTTTTGTTTTCTAGTTTTCTTATTGAATATCTATGTCTCTCTTCCCAAATGCCATAAAATGTTAATAATGCCAAAAGTCTTGCTGTGATAACTTGATTTAAAATCTCTCTATATTTTGGCTCTGACTGTGATCTGAAGCTCTGAACTCTTAGATTAGTAAAATCCAGAGGTGGAGCGCATGTGGAGATAACATCTGTTTGCTACCGATGTAGTCTTTTAAAGCGTAATCTCTTATGCATGGAGCTGAGTGGGGCTGTATTTCACTACATGTCTTGCTGTGATTGCTGATCATGTAGACATACCTCAAGCTAACTTTAAATGTCTCATTTGGGTAGAGTTACCAGCAAAGCAGAAGATATTTGGTATTCAGCACAGGCTGAGCTACTTGAATGTTTTTCTCAGTGGCTGGGTGGATTTTGCTATCAAAGCCAGTTTAAAACATGGCTGAATGTGTCTGCATGCCAGATCTGCACAACTAAATTGGACATGGTCTCTGCTGTTCTAAGGCATGGTGGTCATCTGACACTGTTACGGTTTTGGCTACTGCAAATGTGTGTCTTGACTAGCACAAAAGTTAACTAAAAAACTCTGTAAATGGAAAAGTTGTCTTTATATCTGCTCTTATAGAGATACTATGTTAATATATTGATGTCCAAAATACTACTTTTACCACCTATCTCCCATCAGTGTGTTAAAGACCTGATTCTTCATTCCTTTATACTGCTTAGTAGAGTTGCTCATTATTTACTGTCGTGTACAGCAGTTAAGAACCAGGCAGCAGCCCTTTTGGTATGCGCCTACATAGGGTGTCCCAGGATGCCATCCTTTTCTAAATGGTCTTTTCCAACTGACTTTGTGAGAAAGCTCACTTTAACGACTACAGCAAAATACCTATGAAGAAGCAGAGTGGCTTTTGGTGATGAATTTGTGCCATATAATTTCATCAGCAGGAAAATGACATTTTGTTTCTTTTCTTCTCCACCCTTTTTTTTTCCTCCTTCCAGAATGGTCTTTGACCAAAAATGCTTGCTGAGAAACAAGGGAAGTTTCATGCCTTTTTACAGGCCCTGAGACTGTGTTTCTTTAGCTGCTTACAGTGCTTCCTCTGGAGCTGGTTGTTTCAGGACTGCCTCCTTCATTTTCAACACTGTTTGGAGGGAAACAAAGGGGCAACTTCCATCTTTCTGCCCTCTTGATGCTCTTCCCAGAAGTTGTGTTTATCAACTTGTATTTATCAACTCTTCTTCCTACCCACAGGTCTGGCATTGTAGAGAAGAGGAAATGAGCTGAAAGGAAGATTGCTTCTCCTTCCCCCATGCAGGTAGGGATACTCTGCACACACAGGTTTTCTCTATGTCTTTGACTTCATATAGCAGAATTATATGAAAAAAACAAAAATCTCAGGTTGAAGGAACATCTGCCTCTAGTTTGGCCTCCTGCTCAAAGCAGGACAAGCTCCTAGGATCAGCTTCAAAGATCTCTCTGCTTTCTGATAAGGTAGTTGCAGACAGCAAGGATGTCTCTCTTTCCTGAAGGCAAACAGTGCCAAGTGTCATCGTTTCTTCTCATATGCCATGTACACCAGCTCCTAACTAGGCTGGTCGACTCTGCTGTGCTCATTTCAGTATTTCTGTGTCTCCCTTGCACTGAAGAGCCCAGAAGTGGATTCAGTGCTCCAGATGTGCCTTACCTGGCCTGAGCAGAGGAAAAAGACCACCTCCTGAAATGTGCTGGCCAAGCTTCCTATAATGTAGCCCAAGATATCGTTGGGTTTCTTTGCCACAGGGACATTAGTGGCCTGTGGACCTACTTTCCAGCTGGGGGATCCCCAGTGTGTACTGTTGCATGGGTTTATTAGTCCCCAATGTACAGTTTTGTATTTGACTTTCATGAGGTTCCTGCCTGACCCCTTTTTCAGCTGGCTAAGATTAATCTGAAAGGCAGCTCTGCCTCCCAGTATACTGGCCACTTCCCCAAGTAGTCAACTTTGATGTCATCTGTGAGCTTCTGACTTTTCCTATGGGTTAATTTAATTTTTAAAATTTTTTTAGGGGGGGAAGAGGAGGGGAGGTGAGGGAGGATTCAAATATTTCGGCCACATCTGCACAACTAAATTACACATTTGCTGTTCTAAGGGATGGTGGCCATCTGACATAGAAAGGGGTCCTACAAAGAGTGGCTGCATTTGTTTACAGAAGTTATACTTAGGTTACATCCTGAGTTATGCCTGGGAATTGTCTGGGAGTACTTTAGCTGACCTGAGACAAAATCACACCAAGGACTTATCCAATAATTAAGCAGCGTAGATGATTGAGCTGGAGTGCTCAGGGATACTGCCTAGAGATGCTTAGTTCATACACAGTCCAGCCACATTTATCAACTGGTCATTCCTCTTGTGTTAGTAAGGACAGAACCTTGTACTCTTGGAAGCTAAATAGCTATAAAGGGACAAGTAAATAATAACTTAGATGCATCCATATCTGAGTGCAGCAAGGTCAGATAAAGAGTTTAGTATTTTCGGGCCTGTTGTTAGGGCCATGAACGATGTGGGTTTAATGTTGTTAATTTTCCCATCCTTTGGCAAAGCACAGAACAGTGAGCACTTGACGATATGCTGTAGTTATGGCTGGTCTAGACTTAGTACTTGGTGAACCAAGTGAGCTTGATAGAGGCTAAATCTGAAGGCTTTCTTCAATGAAAACCAATTGCTGTTGCAGACTTTTTCTCCATTCTGACTTTCTTCTCTTTTCCATAATTTTCTTTCCCTCAAAAATGTCCTTGGAACTCCTCCCAAAACCACACACCCCAGAACCACACTTTTCTACTACACATAAAGAAAAAATTTCTCTCCTACAGGAGGTACCATAGGACATCCTCACTTCTGCCAAGATGATACCTCACTTTACAGCCTTAATCTCTTTGTTGCTCTTGCTTCTCTTTATGATCTCTCTCATGTTTTCCAGTATAGATGCATGTGACATCTTTATAGTGAGCCAAAACAAGCCAATTTCGTTCCAGAAGAACTGGCACAGCACTTCTCTTGGAACTGGGCATCAATTTAATGGAAACACTTAAGGAAATAATAATTAAAGTAGATCTGCAGTCAGGTAGAATGGAACAGTAACCCTTGACTGGTAGAGACAGAAAGAGGAAATAGCCTGGTAAACAGAGGTGGTGGAGTTGGGGCTAGTACTTCTTGCACAGGAAAAACAGTGGAAGAAGTGGTCTTTGTCTACAGCCTCATTAATCCTGTGTTTACAGCTCTGAGTCAAACAAGAGGCATCCCTCTGGTTCCATCCCTTCCCCCAGTGCCTGCTGTCCTGCTTCCATTTTGCAAAAGTGACCTTCCCTGTCCTCATGTGTTGAGCTTCTAACTTTTTTGTTTCTTTGTCCACAGCGAGTGCTAAATGAAATTGAAAAGGAAACAGAAGCATAAGCTAAGCTGCACCCTATAGGATTACAACCACGTGTCCTATAACTGCAGTAATGTACTTCTGTGATAAATCTTTAAGTAGGGGTTAATAGAGCAATAATACTGTAGAGTGGAAACTGATCATTTAATGTAATGACTGATTTATTACACCATTAACTTGTCCTTAGTTTTGTCTTAGTACAGCTTATTGAGTGCTTGTTAACTACTTAAATAAACTCTTTCTTGATTGAAACACTTAAACAAGAGCCTGTAAGTTATTTACAGGTGTAAGAATGGTCCTTCAGTCTACCAGAAAATTAAAGCCTGTAGTGCAAAAGAAAAACACATATAATTTTACAATTTTCAGTCATTATGATATCAAAGACAAACTGAAAAGGTATGAAAGTAAATAAAATGTGTAAATAATAGGCTATAGTAACTGATGTTTAAAAATTTCACCTTTGGGAGATGGATTATTTTTATTTACTTGCAGCAATTTGGAAGTTAGTATGACTGGCAAAATCCTGGCAGACAAGGCCTTTGGCCAGTAAGACCTGTCATGGCACTCCTGGTTCTGATTGTGTGACTAGAGAGATGTTGCAGAAGGATGGTGGATGACCATGTGAAGAGTGAGAAGAACTCAAAAGCTTTATGAAAGGAGGTAATGACCCAGCAGTTGCCGTTCCTCTGCATTGCCAGGAAGAACCAGTCCCTGACTTTTGCCCTCCCAAGCTGGAGAGCAGCCCTTCACTCAGCCCTTCACTCAGCCCTTCACTGACCTGTCTTTGTCATTGACAATGGAGTTCTTCAAAATGTTTTTTGGCTGAAAAGATGTGGGCTAGTCTGGACTCGGCTTAGACCTCAGGGTAGATTATTCTGCATTGCAATGTGCATATTAAGACACCTATTTGTTTGCTCCAGAGTGGAGTCTTGGTGAACTAAAATCTGTACAATAGTGATAGCACCTTAGTGTGAAACAGTGGACTGACTGTAAGGATACAGCTTTAAGAACATATATGGAAGGGAATCAGATATGTTTGTGACATTTTCTGACCCAGAGGCCAGCTGGCACAGAAAGGCCTTTGACCATGCAATTAAACCTTTTAGCTTCCAAACCAGGTGTCAGCACTCAAACTGAGCATGGTTCCTTACTTGTGCTTGGGAGAGAACTATTCTGAGACAGTTCCATTTTGTACTGGAACCATGCCAGGTACTGCTCCAACAGTACTGGGAGATGATGAATTCTATTGCCCTGAAACATTTCCTGACACAAAGTAATTTATTTTTTGCATGCAGTTTTGGAGCTTGAGCGAGATGAGGCCAGTTATTTGGGATCTGTACAACCATAATGATATTTTTATTCCATACTAGTGTAGCTCCACTGATTTCAGTGATGTTACTCTAGATTCATTCTGGTGTGATCAAGATAAAAAGTTTTCTTACACGATTTTGGAAGAGAAACATCCACTTTCTCCTGCTTATAACTCAGTCTTCTAAAATTCAGTGCATGGGTAAAACTCAACTTGAAAATAAGCTGGTTATAAAATGAATATATCCCTCCACAGGAAAATTATCTATGACTTGAACATCAGTAGAAGTGAGCTTGTTACAGAGAAAATTTGTTAGTAGTGACGCATAAATTTTTAAAGATGAATATGAGAAAGGAAACATCAGAAGAACCAAGCGAACAACTATCTTGTGAGGGAGATATGTGGGGAGGGATAGGAAAGAGCAGAAATGTGTGCAGCAGGAAATCATGATACTGGAAATAGAAATATACATAGAGCCAAAATTAAGCAGAAATAAAGCTAAGATTGATACAGCATAGACATTATCAGAGGTGGCAGATAGGAGACATGGAAATACAAAAATGTTAATGGACAGGGAGATAAAGTAAGTAAGCCTATAAGGTAGTGACGGGAGAAGGTGGGGCATAAAGGAATGAGATGCATGTTCAGTTTGAAACAGGCATCTGAGATTTGGGAGTGGGGAGACAGAGGAGAAACCCGGACCCAGCAAGGAGAATGGAGAGGCTGAGTTGCAGGGCTCAGGTGAGAAACTGGAGGAGTTGAAGTGCTTGGAAAACATGAAGGAAAGGGAAGGAGACATTGACACTGGAGAAAAGGTTGACAGAAAAATCCCTGGCATGAGGATAATGCATCACTGATGGAAGCCCTGACATATTAATGAGTTCACCATGTTGTGGGAAGAGAAAGGTGAATCATCTGTCATTGCAGAGTGTGGGAGAGTGTGCTCTGGAATAGCGAGAGGCGGGGAAGGCCCTTCTGCTGAAGGGGAGAAGGAGAGGAAACTTAGATAGTCTCTGTTGGATGCAATGGAGTGTGTGACACACTGGGCCTTAAAATGCTTATAAATCAGCGTCAGGAACAACATCCTGCCAACAGATGCAGGATGAGCAAAATACAAACTGAAAACCTCACTACCACCCTGGGAAAAAACACATTTTTAAATGCTGCCTGCCTCCTACATGGAGCTGAACACATCTGAAAATATCCCCTAATTTGCATACAAATAGCTACATAAATTGCACTTGATCTAGCTTTTGGTTGTAAACAGTGGCATGGGAACAGGAGGCAGCACAGCACAGAAAATCTTATCCTGGACTTGGTTTGCAGCTCTGCTCCAACCTCACTTGCTGACCTAAGGGGGATGCGGAGACCATATACTTGAGAGACTTGAGTCTTTCTGAGATATTTAGAGTTGTACTGCTTTCCTGAATTTTGGATATTGAAAGTTACACACCTAAGTATGAGACAATTAGGCTTGATTGATACTGAATGGAGGAAAATAGGAGGAAAGCCATTCTTCTGATCTATTATAGATACCTGTCTTAGCAGAAGATTAACTGCCCTTGGGAGATGTTAGCAGTCATAAAAGGAACATAGTGTATGTTGGATTCAAATGTCCAAATGATAGGTATCTGATTTACAGTAGATGACTCCAACCTAAATAGCATCTTTTTTAGGAATTTGTCTGAAAATACTTAGTGGCAATACTTAACATTCTCTCAAAGTGTTTTGAGAGTTTCAAATGTGACATGTAAACATATGTATTTGTAGTAGCAAAAATATTCTCAAATTTCATAGATTTAGCACTTGAAAGGTCAGATCTTGTGACAACTAAAACATTGAAATCTCAGTATTTCAAAGTGCTTTTCTCACTCCTTTTCCCCTCCAACTTTAATAAGCGAAAACAAAATATTTATATGCCACTTCTATGCAGGCCAAGTCACACTGCATGCAGATGATGAAGTTTTCTTCNTATAAATATATGTATAAAAATATAATTTTCTTTAGCCATTTTTTTGCTAAATTTAAATCATTTGTTTCCCTCTAGATCTGACAGAGAGGTCTCTTTGAAAAGGCTAGTCATTCCACACTAACATGGGAATCCAAGGCAGATGAGATAAATCATTCTTTGTAAGTTCATCTTTTCCCTACCGGCTACTGGAAGAACACAGTTTAGGCTAAGAGGATATTTGCATGTCTACAGTGAAGACAAGTGTCTCATGCAGCTTGATCAACTTAAAAAATCATTTCAGAAGACCCTGGGATCATCAGTGTTACTCCTACCTCCACAGCATCTTCTCCAGGATTTTGGAAGCAGTGAGGCTGCCGACATCACTGAATCACCTCAGGCATCACAAACAACAATGATAAAAACCATGTCCTCAGACCCTTTCCTAAACTCAGCCAGGCTCTGTAACTTCTCATTCCTGCAGCACACTCCTTCTTTTGGGAGGCTAGTCTGCAGTATGAGTTTTATTTGGTTTTAATTTTGCCAGTATTACTTGTTCCAGCATGAAGAATGATCAGCAGATCTTTGTTCTTTTCCATGTCCTTTGTTGTTTGTGTTTGCTTTGTTGCTTTGCTGCATTGTGTACCTTGGCAGACTGCACATCCCTCTGTACTCTGGATGCGCTCAGCTGTCAAACCGATGGATCTCCTTCATAGGAGCCTAAACCCATGTTCAGGTTCTATATTTTTTTTCTGATACCGATATGATCGTCTTGTCCTTTCTCTTCCTCTGTCCCTTTTGGCTATACATCTCCTATCTTCTGTTTTGATGCTGAATCGTCTATACTTCAATTCACATTCTTCTACAGTTTCTGGTTGTCAAATATCTCTATCATCTCCCATTGCTTTGTCTCAGAGCTAGTTTCTCTCGCACTCATTGTCGGCTTAACTTGGGTTTTTTTCTCCTGTTTTTCCTTTGTGTTCTACAGGGTAGCGAAGCTGTTCCTCAGCACTATTTGTCTGTATATCATGCTGCTTTTCCTGATTTGTTATCATGCTCCTGCTCCTGCTGCTCTTTCTGGTTTATCATGTGTGCATTCTCATTTGTGGGTAACCATTTTCATGTAATTTTTGCCTGTGTCTTTGTGTTCTCCTGTACTTTTCCTGTTTCTCAAACACAGATACCTCCACTAAAACATGTCTAAAAACCTCATTCCCTAGACAAATACCTGGATAACCTATCATTGCAGTGTTTATGAGAAGGTCTCTGATGTCTGAGTAAACAGTTCCTTAAAATATCATAACAGTTTATTGAGTTATCTCCATTGAGGGATGATTGTTACATCCATCAGTTTCCAGAAGGTCCAGTCCTACCCATAAATAGTAAATAATTCCCATGGTAGTACTCATATGTTGTTACTCCTTTGTTAGAACTGAGTTGAATCAGAGCCATGGGAAGTCAAAGCCTTTTAACTGTGCTCAAAATTAAACTGTTGCAGGTGGTTAAAAGTTTTGCCCAGATAGTTTACAGGCTTGAAATCAGCTAGCACAGATACAACTCTGTCATCAACTGCAGATAACAGAGAGTGAGGCCATTTCCATGCCTGTGATGTTCACATCATAATGCACATAGATATTCATATCGTGGGTCAAAACACAGGAACAAACCAGGAAGAACAGGGAAAAAAGTAATGCTGAAAATATCAGAGAGAAGTACCAAAAAGAGGTGGACAGAAATCACTCTTGCTATGTTCATTTCAGAGGGTTAGGTCTTTCCTAGAGGACCTTTTTTATGGACTGGATGTTGTGCTGCCTCTTTGGCAGCAGACCCTGACTCTGAGTATTGTCTCAGACTCAGGGAGGTTTCTTATGATATTAGTGAGCTTGCAGGGCTGTTGCAGAACAGCAACTTCCTTTGCTCACTTTGTGAGAGGGATTCAGGTGGAGAGTTAAGGGAGTTCATACACAAGAGACTCAAGAATATGTGTACAAACTTTTATAGAACTTCATGGGAAATTTGTCAAAATGCTAGTAGCTTTAGACTAGACAAATTTTCCTTAATCTCCCAAATGCAAGATAAAATCAAGTTCCTGATAGAGGCAGCCTCTGAAAGCTGTCATAAATCTGTAACTCTAGAAGGGTAGGAGATTGGTGTGGAGAGTAAAGGAGCAGAGAGTGTTTGGGCTGAGGCACTCTGAGACCAGATTGACTGCAATTAGCCACTTTCTGTTTCTGAATTAAACATTCACAATTCAACTTGAAACCAGTGGCAAATTTAGGTCAAATTGAAAGAACAGCTCTGACTGAAGAAAAGCAAGCAAAAAAAAGGAACAAAACACCAAAACAAAAAAGTGTTGGCAATGTCAAAAAGATTAGTTTCAACATCCTCTGAGCACAATATTTCAAATTTCTTGAGCTGGATTCAAAATAAACATCTGCTGAAGTAATTTCAGCTCTTATAATCCTGGTGATTAGGACACAGGCCCAACATCTTGAAGACCCCAAAGCCCATCCCCATCTGATTTTGAAAGAGAGTTTGAGTATCTACTTTCTTCTAAGGAGACTTTTACCACTGAACAATCAAGTATTACATCTCTACTTATTCTTTCTCTCTGTTGGACTTGTTCCACTTTGAAATTAAATTGCTATAAACAAATATTCACTGTGAAGAAGGAGACTCCATAGGCTGGGAGTCTAAGGAGGGAAACCTGATCTCAAGTCTTTCTTCCAGGTCACATGACAAGGGGAAATTGCCCAGATGAGTGCTTTAATCAGCTTACTCTGGAGAGAGGTGACAAATACTGCTGCATGTTTTTTGTAGTGTTTTGAATGGCTCCAAGGACTAGCTTTTCATGCTTGCCATCTTTTTTTTTCTTTATTTTACAGATATATTTTTTTAATGCTGCAGTATCTGGAAATGAAAAGAAACATATCGGTTCCAACTCAATGAAAATTTTCAGGTTTTTGTCTATCAGAACACTGTTTCATTAATGTTGAGATGCCTTTTTCCTCTTAACTTTTCATTTTACTTCCTCAGCTTTTCAGTTTGAGTGCTGAACCAAATAATAAGTCACTCTTGTGGCACACATTCAACTTCCTACTAGACTGCCAATCCAGTGGAAATTTATAAGGAAGAAACATATATTTTAAGTTTTCTTCTCACCATAGAGTGAGTGACTGAATCCTCTTTTTATTTAGGTCCTTGTTTAATAGCACTCTACTGATTTTGTAAAATCATCATATCAGTGTCAGAAATAATTACCTCATTGTCTGACCCATTAAAAATAGCTCATGAAAGGCACAGACCCCACAGATTATATTACCCTCCATTATTCCATTTTTTAGGAACTTTTTCTTTTTGTCATGCTTTATTATACAAGACAGAAAATAAAATAGTTTTGTAATAAATTCTAGGCTGTTTTGTATAGTGTGCTGTATGTCTTTTTTAATGTTTCGAATTCTTTAAGCAAGAAACATATCCTAACTACACTGTTGGCCTTCCAGGAATTTGTGGAAATGAAGAATTTAGAAAGTCTATGGTAAAGGGATTACTATTCATTACTTTCACTTAATGTGCAAATTCAGATACCAGTGCCAAATCATCACATTCAGCAAGTAGAAGGGGAGATATAATAGAGAGCAAAAATTAGGATCAGTAAATTTTTTAACTAGGAGCCAGGCTATTTCCTGGAGGATATAATTTTTTATTAACACTTGGCAACTCGTATCTCAAGCATATTGAATCTTCTTCTGGGTGTACAAAACTCTTTGGTGGCTATCGAGGAAGGCAAAAGAGCCACTTGGGTACTTAGTTGGCTAAATATGGACCACATTGCCTATTGCCTGTTATCTGCATGCTTGGTGGAGAAGAACTCCAGCAAAGAAGGCTGGATGTGCCTTCTATTCACTAGGGCCACCTTATTGCCATAGTATTCCTCCTCAGTGGGCTAAGATGAAGGAGCCCAGTGACTGAGGTAGTTTTCCATACAGCTGCGCACACTGTCTCCAGCTACCTGACAGCTGACAACTGTGATGCAAAACCACAGCTCAAAAGGGAGAAATAATGATGAAGATGAGCAAGACGAGGGGGTCTTGAGCTCTGGCTTGATGCATGGTCTCCCTTTCCCATGTTTCCCATTTTCTCATATGTTGAAATTAAAATGATGGTAGCTAACTTGCATAGGTGATGTGAAGTTTAATTAGTGCATGTACTCTTCAGTTGCAAGACAGCTTAGTGCTCTATTTCTGTAGTGCCACTTAATATTGTGTGAGAAACAAGACATATTACTTAGAAGCTGCTTGTGTCTGAAAATTGGGAGAGGCAGAGGAGGATGAAGTAAGGGAGCTCTTTCTGGCATATCTTTCAGTGTGTTGATAGTATTGGTCTGGAATAAAAAGTCTAATCAGTAAAACCATCCTTTCTAAATCTAATCTTTAGGAATAAAATAATTTTGAACTATTACCAAATGTACATGGATATACATGCATATTGATTGACCTACTGGTTGTAATACAGTAAGACTACCTCAAAAGCGGTAACATTTTTGACAAGAACTGTAGCTCTCAAATCTTCTCCTTTTGGTGTAAACTGTGCATTTATAAACTGCTTGGTAGTGAAGGTAATTATGTCCTAATGAACAGAGAATTGTGGTTAGGGAAAAATAATGATAGGGGAAAAGAAGCAACTAATAATTTTTAATGGAATTATACATATATTGCTCTTACTGTAATAATTAGTTTTCTCCTGATTTGCTTTTTTTTTTTCCTTAGTATATTCCAGTAGACTATTAAATCAGTAACAGTCTCTAATATGTCTGAAAAAAAGTTCAGGACAAATTAAATTTCCCATATGGATGTAATATTTGCAGCCATAAATAAATTCTTACAGTTTTTGTCAGGCGTTTCACACACCCACATATTCTGCTATCAGCTAGTAAATCTTTGTTTAAGACACTATGGGATCAGATTTCCCTGGATGAAATGTTGGCCCAACCAGAGAGAAAATAATGTTGCAGAGAAACTTTTCCAAGTTTCCAAGTAGTGCCTTTCCTTTCACCCCAAGGAGAACATTTTCTTTGTGCTTCTCTTCAGAATTTCCTACTGTAGTGTCAACTTGGAAGGAATGAGAAGCAGATAGTGTTGTTGGTGTGCATTTTTTGTGACAGCAGAGAGGATTGTACTGTTAGACAAATGGGATTTGAAAAGTCAGAAGTACAGCAAATCATTCTAGCAGGACATCTGCTCAGCCAGCTCAGTCCCTGTGGAAAAAAAACCAGCCTTCATGATTTCTTCAGTGATTTCTTGAGGTTCTTCTGCACCATACACAGAGCTCCTATGAATGCTTTCAGAAACGGTTTGCTTGCAGCTAATCACATAATACTTAATATAATACTGTACTTTCCTACGGGCCATAGCTCTTCACCTATAAAAACTTTCCCTGGGAGTCACATATGCAGATACTAAAGCAGTGAGTTTCCAGAGATTACTATGGTCTCATCAGTGACTCCATTAGACAAAATGAAATGGTGCCCTTTTTATCAAGGAGAGGATGAATATGAAGTATAGAACCTCATTATCTTCTTGGAAGCCAGAGCAATGCTGTATATGGTGTTCATCCTGAATAATCCATTTATTTTTGTGCTTAAGGATGCTACTAATTTCTTATTTCTGGGGAGTTGCTTCTTTTCCACAAAATGCTTCCTTTAGACTTCTTTCCTTCTGAAGCCATGGCATCTGTAGCCACAGCTTTTACCACCTGTAAGAATTATTAATGCTCCACAGTTGAGTTGGTTTTAATAATTAACAGATGAAAGGCAATGGCTCAATAACAGTAAGACATCTAATCAACAGGATATATCTTATATGCACACTGTACTTCTGTACACAAGAAGGATTTGATGATGCCAGGTTCCTATAATCACAGAAAAATAAATACCGTTGCAGGACTCTGTAAAATCCCTACTCATCCTCCTGCACTGAAGAAGGAAAAGTTACAGCATTTCTTATTGCTCTTTTGACATCCTGATTGTTGTCACATTGTTACTGTGACAGAGATTCACCCACATACCTCAGCTGGTTTGACAGTCTCATTCCAGTGCTCTGTTGTCCTCAGTGTGGGCTCTCCCTGGTATGTCCACAGAATCATAGAATCATTGAATTATAGAGTATTCCGAGTTGGAACAGACTCACAAGGAACATCGAAGTCCAGCTCCTGCACAGTGTCTGCCCCCCTGTTTCCGTTCATGAGGAAGCTGTAGACCTTGATGAGGTCTCCCCTCAGTCTCCTCTTCTCCAGGCTGAACAGACTAAGTGACCTCAACCACTTCTCATGCGGCTTCTCCTCGAGGCACTTCACTACCTTCATTTGCTCTCCTTTAGACACTCTCTAACAGCTTTATATCCTTCTTACATTGTGGTGCCCAAAACTGCACACAATATTCAAGGTGAGGCCATACCACTCCAGAGCAGAGCGGGACAATCACCTCCCTTGACCGATTGCTGATGTTTTGTCTGATGTTCCTCCAGGACATGGTTGGCCCTCCTGGCTGCCAGGGCACTGCTGACTCATATTCAACTTGCTGTTGACCAGGACTCTCAGGTCCCTTTCTGTGGGGCTGCTCTCCAGCCTCTTATTCCCCAGTCCGGGCATCCAGGGTTGTCTCATGCCAGGTGCAGAATCTGGCACTTTCCCTTGCTGAATTTCATAGTGTTGCTAATTGCCTGTCTCTCTAACTTGTGAAGGTCTTTCTGCAGGGCTTGTCTGCCTTTGGGGGAATCACCAGCTTCTCTCAATTTAGTGTTGTCAGCAAACTTATTTAGTATACCTTCAAGTCCTGCATCCAAGTCATTTATGAAGATGTTAGAGAGCACAGGGCCTAAGATGGAGCCCTGTGGAACCCCACTGGGGTTCTGATAGGTTACCAGACTGATGTAACCCCATTTAATATAACTGGTTGTGCTTGACCCATCAGTCAGTTGTTCACCCATCACATGATGTATTTATACAGCTGTATGCTGGACATTTTTTCCCACTCAAGCTGTCTATCATCATAAAAGATAACAAAAATTGTTTTTACAAACATATTAGTAGAAAGAGGGCCAAGGAGAATCTCCATCCTTAATTGGATGTGAAGGAGGAACATTGCCACCAGGGATGAGGAAAAGGCTGAGGTATTTAAAACCTTTCAGTCTTTAGCAGAAAGACAAGTTATCCTCAAAGTATCCGTCCCCCTTAGCTGGAAGGCAAGGATAGGAAGAGAATAAACCCTTAATAATCCAGATAAAAGTAGTTAGTGGCCTGCTGTGCCACCTAGACACAAGTCTATGAGATTGGATGGGATCTACCTGAGGGTACTGACAGAAGAGCTCACCAAGCCACTCTCCATAGTTTATCATCAGTCCTGGTTAACCAGGGAGATCCCAGACAACTGGACATTGGCCATTATGATACCCACCTGCAAGAAAGATTGGGAGGAAAATTATGGGAAATACAGGCCTGTCAGTCTGCCCTCAGTGCCAGGGAAAGTTATGGAACAGATTATCTTGAGTGCCATCACACAGCACATAGGACAACCAGGGAACCAGGCCCAGCCAGCGTGGGCTCATGAAAGGCAGGTCTTGCTTGACAAACCTGATTTCCTTTTATGACCAGGTGATCTGCCTAGTGGATGAGGGAAAGGCTGTATGTGTTTTCTACCTAGACTTCAGTAAAGCCTTTGACATCATCTCCCACAGCATTCTCCTGGAGAAGATGGCAGCCCATGGTTTAGACAGGTACACTATTCACTGGGTGAAAAATTGGCTGGATGGCCAGGCCCAGAGAGTTAAATCCAGTTGGCAGCCAGTCACAAGCATGGTTCCTCTGGGCTCAGTTTTAGGGCCAGTTTTAGGGCCAGTTTTGTTCAATATCTTTATTGATTATGTGGATGAGGGGATCGAGTACAGCCTCAGTAAATTTGCAGATGACACCAAGCTGGGGGGAAGTGTCAATCTGGGGTAGAAGGGCTCTGCAGAGGGATCTGGACAGACTGGATTGATGGGCTGAGGTCAATTATATGAGGTTCAGCAAGGCCAAGTACCAGGACCTGTCCTTGGGTTACAACAACCCCATACAATGCTACAGGCTTGGAAAGCTACCTGAAAAGCTGAAAAGAGAGAGGCTGGAAAGCTACCTGGCAGAAAAGGACTTGGGGGTGTGGTCAACAGCTGCTGAAAGAGAGCCATCAGTGTGCCCATGTGGCCAAGAAGGCCAATGGCATCCTGGCTTGTGTCAGAAACAGTGTGGCCACCATGACCAGGGCAGGACTCAGCACTAGTGAGGCTGCACTTTGAATCATGTGTTCAGTTTTGGGCCCTTCATTGCAAGAAGGACACTGAGGTGCTGGAGATTGTTCAGAGAAGGGCAGTGGAGGTGTCTGGAGCCCAAAGATTACATCAAGTGGCTTCCCCTGATCACCTAGCTGGGCAACCTTGCAGTACAAGGAAATGAAGTTTGTCAAGCAGGACTTTCCTCTCATGAACCTGTTCTGGCTGTGACCACTGATTATCCAAGTGATTGGACTGTCCTTCAAGTGTTTTTCAAAAACTCACAGAATAATATTCTCCATAGTTTTACTGGTAAGTGAAGTGAGACTGACAAGCCTGTAGTTTCCAGGATCATCCTTCTTGTCCTTCTTGAAAACTGGGACAACATTTGCCAGTTTCTAGGGACTGAAACCTCTCCAGATTTCCTAGACCATTCAAAAATCATGGAGAGAGGTCTTGCAATGACATCACCCAACTCTTTGAATACTCTTGGATGGATTCCATAAGGCCCCATAGACTTANCTCCCCCTCTAATTTCAGGCATCAGTAATACCCATACCATTTCAGGGTTGACTGGTAGTTTATAATTTTCACATCCATGGTCTTCCAGTTCAGGGTTCTGAGACCCATAGAGCCCATCTTCAGTGTTGAAGGCCAAAGCAAAGAAAGCATTATATATGTCTGCCTTGTCTGTGTCCCTGTTTTAGAGGTGACCATCCTCATCAAGTAATAAGTTGATGCTATTTCTGGACTGCCTTTTGCTACTGACATATTTTTAAAAGTTCTTTTTATAGTGCCCCACAGTACTAGCCAGCTTCAACTCCAGTTGAGCTTTGGAGGCACAAATTTTCTCCCTACAGCTGTGAGCAGCATCTCTGTAGTCCGTTCATGTTGCCCAACCTTGCTTCCACTGGGCATATACCTTCTTTTTTTTGCCTTAGCTACAGAAGAAGCTTTTTGCCTTGCCTGCTTGACTCTGAGAATTTCGGAATTGCTTGCTCCTTTGCTGTTAGGAGGCAGTACTTAAAAGCTGATCAACACTGATGGACTCCAGCACCTTCAAAAGTGTTTTTGCAGGGGACCTTTCTAACTAGTTCTCTAAGCAGTCTCAAGTGTGCTCTCCTCACATCCTGAGCTCACATCCTGAAGTTTTGCTGACAGTTTTTCTCCTGCCACCAGGGCTTTTAAACTCAACCGTTTCACAGTACTACATGGGGATGCATCAAGGTCCTTTCAGAACTAATATTTAATACACCAGTCCAGTATGTTCAACACAGGGCAAATACATAATTGTCTCAGATAAGTTTTTTTATATCTGGGTTCTTCACCTAACCCCTTGTTATATGTTTACACAATAGACAGTAGGGCCTAAATTCTGCCTCTCTTTTATTGGTTACATAAAATTCAGAACTTAATACTTTCCAAGGTAGCAGTGGCTGGAGACATCTGGCGTCCCTGTTTGTGTTCAGATTTTGCCGATGAAAAGCATCATGACAGATTGGAAAACCAAGGCAGTATAACAGAGCATTACTTAGATAATATGCCAGATGTGCAATTAAGTTGGATGCAATATTAAACTCCCTATTCATTAAGAAATTTGGATATCTCAGCTATCTCCTGCTGAAGAATTAGCTGGTCAATGCCTCAAACTGCAGTGCATGTTTTGAAACTGTCTGTTAGGAAAAGCCTTTAATGGATAGGCATACATTAAGAAATCTATCATGAGACTGAGCACCCAAACACCTCTCATAGCCCTATCATAGTATGGATAAGGCTATATCTACACAGCAGAATTAAGACAGGATTATGGCCTGAGCTGGAGTACCTGTGCTAATGTAATTTCAACAGCTTCAGCAACAATCAAGACAAGTGACAATATTGACAAGTTTGTAATGTGGTGTAGTCATAAAAATCTGTAGTGCTGCACCTTGCTACTGATTTTTATCAGTGTTAGAAAAATCAGGGTGGGTCAGATGTGCCAGCTTCTTCTATGCGGTGTGCACTGAAACATTGATTTTAATGCTCAAAAAAAAGCTGTGGGCTGAAGTGAGCTGTGTAATCCAGGAAAAGGAAAGGGCCAGTTGGCAACTAATTTCCTGCTGCCTTTATTTCTCTGAGAACTAAATCAATTTTGGTATCTGGATGGAGTTGCTGAAAAGCATAACCTTTTTAAAAGCTACTTTTCTACCCCCTTCAAATTCTTGAATCTGAACAAGTTTCATACAGTTCTCTCCGGAAGAACAGCTTTAGAAAAACCAATGGATTGAAGTAGTCAGAGCCAGCATAACAGCAAGAATTTCCATGTGGTGAATACTACTCACATAAAAACAAGTTGTTTAATGGTGAAAAAAGTGGGAGGAAAATGAGTCCTTAATAATAAAATAGCCCATACATTTTATTTCTCATTAATGAAGGAGCTTTGTAAGCAGAGCAGTATATTATATCTTTGCATTCTTTCTCTTTGCAAACTGTGGAACCATGAAATAAATTATGTGTATTTGCCTCCTTGAACATACTCCTCAGTTGCACTTTGCCCACTAATCTCTATTGGAATTATTTGTAATATTCCAAACATCTGTTGAGATGTCAAACAGCCTCTTCTTCTCCTGGTAGAAAAGAAAGAACTACCACAAAAATATATCCTTCTGTTCCTCCAAAACCATATTATTTACATATGGAGTTCAGAAATGACAGTTCACGCTAGGATTTTTCTTCTAGCTTTAGAGTGCTTTTAAGTCCCAGTTATTTGGGAAACAAAAGAACTAAATGAAATTATTTCCTTGTTGAGATACAGATCTAACAGCATCTTAAGATGGGGATGCGGAATTGCTCTTTGTAGCTAGAGAAAAAATGCTCTGCCCATATAATTTTCACAGTTTTTCTTTCTTTTTCACAGTTTTTCTGTTTTTTTGCCAAAAGGGATTGGTGGCATGGAAAGAACCTCTGTATGTGTGGCTGTTGAGAAAGAGTAGACTCAGTCTGTCATTATACCCATTAATATTCTCACAGGAGATTCCCACAGTAAGTTCTTCTAGGAGTGGTGACAAGTCATACCATGAGAAACCCTAACAGACTTTTTTAAAGGAAGCGTGGGACTATCAAGAAGAATTCCCTTGGCCACATGTAAATGTGACATGGTGCAAATTATTAGGTATCTGACTATGATGTATGGTGTCCCAGGAAAACCACGTGCACAAATTCCTCTAACAGCATGGTGTTTCCTTTGACGGCACCTTGCCTTCCATCTTATGTTTCTTTTAACAGCAACAGGCCTCCTTGAAATAAGTGCTGCCTGTCATGTCACCAGCTTTTGCTGGTGAGACTGGCCCAAGTGAAAGATGTTTTCTAATGTGTTAAACAAAGCCAAATTCTTCTCCCCAGAAGCCAAGTGATCTGGGCTGTCCCGGGTATCTGAAGCCATGTGCACAGGGAAGGTGGTGTGTCGAAGGCATATAAATCGTCTCTCTCCCATAACAGGGCAGATGCAACTCATAGGTCTGACTTTTCAGAAACTTCAAGGATCACCAAAAGGCATCTCAAAACAAACACAAAACCCAAAATCAAGCCCAAAGAAACAAGAAAGCTCAAATAGAAGGAATACTTTTATAGTGATCAGTAAGGTGGAGATTAGTTGAGACATGCAAGTCATGGCAGCTTTTGACAAAGAAAACAACAAGAAACCACATAAGGAGAAACATTTTCCGTTGAAGACACTGGACAGACCTGAGGGATAAGACAAGGTTTCATTCTAGGGCTTTGAGTCATTCGGAATAATGCGAAGACAACACTATACCAAATCTTGTAAATGAAAGTCTTCTATTGTACCTGTATGGACTCAGTGGTTTAGACAAGGCTAACCATGAAAGTAGGCTGGTTTGTTGCTTTAATACGCCTCTTTCACTTCTTATGTCTCAATGCTTTCTCATAAATATGAAGTAAACCATACCTACCTTTTGAAATACCATTGGTTGTACTGTTTCTGGTTGCAGATTCTCAAAAGGAAACAACAAAGGCACTTGAAAGTCCTGGTAAAACAAAGGAGAGATAGTCTGTGTAGAGCAGCCAGATCCCAGTCTGAGTAGTGTGACAACTTTGTGAAGGCTGTCACAAAGTGGGCAAAGGAAGAAGAAAGTAATTGAGCTCTCTAAAAGTGGCACAAACATGCCTCCATCTAGAAATAGCGAAGGTATCTCCCTATTTCAAAGTATCATAGATTTAATGCCTTTTTTAACTTCTTCGTGCTTAAAGAGATACACTGAAGACTAAGTGTAAATCAGCTTTGCAAGATCCTTACAGATGAGTACCATATTGAGATGCACATGTGGATTATCTCTCAGGTTTTTTTAATTGTTCCCAGGCCTTGGAAAAAGAGCTGAATGAGAGAAATTTACATGAGAATTTTGATATGTTGCCCTGTTGTTTTCTTAGAGGCTCAGTTTAGTATAGAAAACATCTGCTTGCCTTTGAATGCTCTATGGATCATTTGGTTGTTTCAGAAATCCCATTTCACTCCTTCTTCCTCCATTTCCTGGCTTAGAAGTGCTTGCTCTTGGTAGCTGTCAGCCAAGAGAAAGGCAAGGCAAGGCAAGAGGGAGGGAGGGAGGAAAGAAGACAGACAGACAGACAGAAAGAAAGAAAGAAAGAAAGAAAGAAAGAAAGAAAGAAAGAAAGAAAGAAAGAAATTAGTATCTATCTGTTTTATGCACTTGTCAACATACTTTTTTCCCCCAGGCATGGGAGTAACCAGTACTTGACATATTCTGCATTAGAGTGGTCCTAAGCAATCATGATTGTTCAAGGCAAAATGTGATGGACATAATAGACACTAATTAGAGTCTTCAGAAGATAGATTTTTATTTAAACTGCATTATTGTTGACATAAATAGTAGCATAGATTCCAGGACCCACTCGGAAGGCCTCATATTAAGGATTGTAACCCTAATTTGCACACTGTGCTCCAGAGCATGGCTCTGCCTCCCCAGAATTTTCTTCCCTTCTGAGGAACTGATTCCTCTTTTTGTCTTCCAGCACCTAAATCCAACAGTCCTTTAGTGCTTACAGAATAGGCACTAGTTGTGTTTATCATTTGCTTAGCAACTTTCCCAATAGTCCAGATCTGAGACTTGTTCTGTTACTATTCTGTGATTACATAATCTAGATCTGATGATGAAAAACACTAGAATCACCTAAACATAGGTATCTCTTGCCATCTAGGGCACCAGGGCTGTCTGAGACACCTTTGAGGGCAGGTAGACATGACCCAGGATCTACAGGGCACAGCCTCTGGGGCTGGCAGATGTAAGTAAAGAGAGACCATACAGTATCTAGAACCACAGTATGTATCTAAATTCAGGCACTGCATCCTGCTCTTAGTGTCTGTTTTGCTTGTTTATGGTTCGTAATAAATCCTGAATCCCTGTGGATGTGATATGTGTCTGGAGGGGCTTTGTAATACTTCTATTTGATCTGTTAATTTTAGCTTGTTATATTTCTTGCAATGCATGTTTTCTCTCTTGGTTTTTGTTTTTGTTTCTGGGTTTTTTTTACCTTCTCAGGAAGTGCAAAGAATCATGAGGGATTCCCCAAAGGAGAAAGGTGTTGAATTTTTGACATCCATCTTAATCTGTTTTTATTAAACATAAAAATTAAGTATGTCTTAATAAAGAATAAGCTTTTGTTTAGAGTTTTATAACTCTAAAATAGTTTTTTCTGTCAGCACTTTCTTTGTTCATTTCATGCAATAATACTAAGTTTTTTACAATCACAAACGCACTTTTGTAATAAGTATGGTTTTTCTTTTAATCTGCTATATTTTATGTAACACAAAGAAAAGCAGTAAAAAGAGGACTGTTACAGTGAAATAGCCCAACTGACCTACTCGATATCTCCCTTCAGGTCCATGTGAGGCTCCTTGGGCTTTCACTCTCCCCTGCTTGCTAGCTAATAAGGAAACAGTGTTGAGGCTGAAATCCAGGACTTTAACTTGTCTTACAAGATCTGAGTGCTGAGTGTTAAGACATCTGATGTTAAGGGTGTAAAGAGTGCCGCTTTCTTCTCTGGCATATGCTTCCCGTGTGACCTTGGGAAAGTCACTTTGAATTTCAGAAAAGGCTGTAGGAACTCAAGGTTAAGCCAGAAGCGGAAGGCGGTGAAGCTGAAGTGCAGCAGCAAATGAGTCCCTGAGATCCCAGATGCAGAAGGGGTCACTGACATTGCCAAATCTTCCTGTGGCCTTGTGTACACAGTGTAGAACTAGCCAAGGTGAAGGAAATAACACATTTTAACGGCATCCTGTCTCCT
>WEIV01014427.1:48304-67556 GCA_013390005.1 Calyptomena viridis | reverse complement strand
TTGCTTGTGTGAAGTAGTTAATAAACAGTTGCTTGTAATCCTTATCACAAAAGTTGAGGGTTTTTTTTTCCTTCTCTGAGAAATTTTAGATCTATGTGTGGGCTCTTGGCTTTTAGCCAGAGTCAAACCATGACAACATGTTAACAATGGTATGTAGCAAATATTTCCCCCATGCACTAAGCATTTGCTGGGGAAATTTCAAAACCCTGCTATGTTGTGGTGCATGTTCTGAGTTTATTTCTATGTTATATATTTCTATAATATATGGTTCTGTTACCCCCATGTTGGACTGTTCTGTTATCCCCTGTTCCACGCNAGTTGGTTTATCCCAAAGTTTGTATCCTCCCCTCAAATGTACCCTTATCCTTCCCCCTCCCACCTTACCCCAAATATGTAACCCAAACCCCTCCTATCCCTAGAACATTCCATGTACACAGTTGACCATTGGGTTGAGTTGCAGGCTTCTAGGGGCGTAACCCCTCCCTGAACCACTCCTGCCCCTCTCTCCCATTGGTTATTCCCTTTCCCCTCCCACAAATTCAAACCCCCTTTATAAATTCATGTACAGAAAGTCCGTGTGGGCTTTTTTGGTTGTATTCCTTGGGAATAGGAGCTCTCTGAAGCCACGCTGGCTGCAGAGAAAAAATAAACCCGAACTGCTTCAACTACAAAAGTCTCCTGTTACCCTTTGCTCGTCATAGCTGCACTCCCTGGCAGAGTCAAGCAAGGTTAGATCTAGCCTGCTTACTCTGAAGGCGATACCTGGTTAGATCCCTAGTACTTTGTACTAGGTATCGTCCTACTCATCTACTGTGGTGCTCCAGCCGGTGCTTTTGAGACAGCTGGGGTAAAAACAGGATTAGCACTGGGCCAGGGACCTCAGCAGCACTACTCCTCTTCATTTAAAACATGCATGGTACAGGGTTTTCTTGTGAGTGGGACACACATAGTGGCATAAAGATTACCCAGAAAAAGGGGCGCAAGAAATACAGTTCTCTAAGTGGAATTCAGTTGCATTAATATGATTCTATCTACAGGTGAATGGATGCTGTCTTCTCTGGTCCATCAAGCTGAGAGGGAGCTGCATACAAATCTGAGAGGTATATGTGTATCTATATAAATATATATATATAAAATCTTGTCTTCCTAGGGACATCTGTGGAATCAAGTGGTTGGATCTATGCTTAATTCTGCAGTCTAGTTAGTATTGTTCTCAGACTAGATCTGGGAAAAATTCAAACTGCGTACCATGCTGGTTTTTAGAAGAATTTACTATTCCACCTAACTTGAATACAAGATTTACTGAAAACCCCTGAAGGGATAGGAAGATCTTCAGAACACTCATTCATCCTTGGTCAATTATAGTAAAAGATCTGACTACTGAAACACACTCTGCACAGCCTCATCATTGTTGGCTGGAACAGGCTCAGAGGCATTCACTCAATTTAACATTAGTTATAGATAAGTATTGTTAAGTTTCTATTAGCAGACAAAAGACTCTCAACCCAAATCTAGTACTACTGAGATCTTTGCAAAGACCAAACATAAAGCTTTGATCTCTACAGTTTCAATCTTGATTTAAGCCTAAATGTACATCTAATATACCTGTACTGTTGAAAGAGTATTTATAGCAGTCGAGAGCATTGCCTGGTCTGCTGAAAAGCTTGATTGCCTACCTGCCTGCAGTAGTTTGGCCATGAAATACAGTGTTTCTAAAATGATATATGTGATTAGAGACATGCTGTCAGGTTTGGAATTGAGACCAGGCTGCAGTAGGGAGTGTGGAGGAACTGCAGCTTACAGCTTTGTGCTTAAACTGATCTTTTCATACTTGACAAAAGCAAAAAATCCTGATATAAAAATGAAATTAATCTCACCTTAATCAGAGTTGAAGTGTGCTTAAGGTAGGGAAGATGCACACGGACTGCAGATGCTGTTTAGATGCTCTCAGACCACAAAGGGAAGCCACGGCACAATGCCTTGTCTGCCTTTTCTGTGTGTTAGTTTTTTAGCCGTAGTGTTGGTTCCACCAGCTCCCTTTTGCCAAGTGTCTGATGTGTCATGGCCATGAATGTGTGTGTTGTATCTGTTCAGTCTATCTTCTTGTCCTCCTTTGACTTGTCTCCACTTTCCCTTCCCACCCTTTTCTTTCCCACTTGTAGAGCTCCTACCTATTTGGCAGGGCATCTTTTGATCTCTTACTGCTCCAGCCTCAGAAGATGCTGAGTGTTACAGGTGGAGACAGATTTTCATTGGCCTTCGGATCTACGCTAAATTTCTCAGGATGTGGTTCCCAAAAGAAACCATCCTGAAAAATATTAGAGGACAAACCTGACAATGTGTTTGAGTGTACATGTGCATGTTAGAGAAGAGCAGCATGCAGTAAATTCCATCGCCTTGCTTTCTACCCCTTTCAGAGATCACTTTTGAATATGTAGAAGTCTTATTAATGAAGACATGAACTGAGAGTACTTAATTAGGCAGTGTAATGTGTTGTGAAACCAATATAAAGTTCTGTCTTTTCAGTTTATTTCCATGGCTATGACTGACCCTCACTTTGTTTGTGATCCTTTCCTGCAAAATCTGGAGGGAAAAAAACACACAAAAGTCAATATTTAACGCATTTTAGGAAAAAAGACTTAAGACTTTTTAATAGAAATAATAGAAATTTTAATAGATATATAGAAACATTTATTTCACTTTGTACCTTAATCATATTGATGTATTGAACTTGTATATGATACAAGTAGAAACATGCTTAAGTTCATAAAACCTACTTATTCTTACTCTCTCTGTGTTACTTCATAAAGCACACCATAATTTACAGATGCAGTTTTCTTCCTTCTGCTGGGGCTGAAAAGTCACATAACTGTTCTCTCTGACTTGGCTCAATGTTCCTCAGTGTTATAGCAGTCCAAGTAGTAGAAAACCTGATTTGAAACATCTTGGAGATTTCATAGGATAATAACTTGTAGGAGCTTTGTTTTCAGACAATGTTGTCTAAAAAAATGATATTTAGCAAGTGATTAAAACAGAACTGAGAGGATTTTTTTTTTACCATAGCACCATTGGGATATCTTCAGTCACATAATTCAGATTCATGGTTTGAAGCAGGAAAATTATAGTAGTTTGCTAGAAGCAGGGTATTATTTATCCTTCTAATAATCTGTGAAGATTTAGTTTCTATTTTTTTAAAATACTATGCTGATTCTTTTCTTAGTGTTGATACAACAAATACTAGCAACTCATTCACACACAATCCTTGTCTTGTTCATTTTGAGAATATGTTTTGCGAGAATCATTATAACAATTTGTACTCATGTGAATAACATGGGCTTGGAACTTCATCTAGTATTCAGTAGTTTTCAAATGGTGGCTCAAAATTCATTCTAATGGGAATAATGAAATTTTTTTAAAGATATATTTATTTGCATACTTGTTTTTTGTCCAGAAAGGTTACTCATCTCACAATGCAAACCTCTTGGGAAGCCTATCTTGTTCCAGAAATATTTCTGCTGTCATTAGAAATGCTGATAGAATCTGTGTAAGTCGTAAAATGTTCAGTTACTGCTCTGCAAAAAGAAAATATGTGTTTTATAACAGCAGCTTATTTTTTTTTAAGAAGTGTGTATCTTGAAGAGGAGCCTTGCAAATGGTACTTGATTCAGTTCATCAAACTTGCAGTTTCTCTGAACAATACCACCTATAATAGCACAATCCCACCTCTGATCCATTAGCTGTTAGACACGTTCTTATTTATGATTGCTGAACAGACCATGTTATTTATATTCCTGGAAGACTGACTGTGGTGAAGAAAAACAAGGGATTTTTATAACAATCTAAGTAGCTAAGGCCAAACTTTTTCTTAAATGGCACAGATTAGCATTGTGTAGAAAAAGAGCTGATGTTGTAGAAAGATGTGATAAATGCAATTGGAGCATTCCATTGTGTACACAAATAGTCCTGAAGAATTTCAAGATGGGACTCCTACCTGTGTCAGGCTTAGGTAGGTTGGACTTCTGCTTCTTCTCTTCATTATTTTCCATTTTTAAGTCATCACAGGATATAATTTACTCAGACAACACCAGCAGACTATAACAGTTATTAAAGTTTAGCCCATGGTTTTGTCTTAGAAATGCTCTATTTTCAGAATTTTCTATCTAGGCTATAAAAATAACTTTGGAGAGGCTTGGGGTTAGAAAGCTTCTGCATAGGCATTGTGTTAAAAAATGTAATTAAAAGTAGCAGGCTATATTTGGAAACAAGTACATGAAACTAATTTATGTAACTTACGTAACAGCCCTCTAGTTACCCTCTGTGCACTGTGACTTCCCCAGCAAAACACTATCACAATTTAAGAGTTTGCTTGTACATTTCTTAGACCCTTTAACCAGCTTTATGCATGTTTCTTCTACATATCTGCTGTATTCCTAGCTTTTCTTTTCTTTTCCTTTTCTTTCTTTTTTTTTTTTTTTTAAACCTTCATGCACATACAACCCCCTTTACCTGAAAGAACTGAAAGAACAGATGGGGCAATTAGATGAATGGTAGGTGATGCTCATACAATCATGAAAGCTGGTAGCTTGGTCTTTCCAGTTGGTGCTTGGACTGTACTGCAGCCTTCCCCTGTCAGGGCTTGCCGAGGGGTGAGTGTGCCCCTGCACTCCCCCGGGGATGGCTGAGGGAAACGGAGGACAAAGAAGGTGCTGGCGGCTCTCCATGGTTACATATAATACAAGTTTATTCACTCCAGAGGCAACAGGCCACCTGGAGGGGCCAAGCTTATGAGGGATAACCAGGGAAAGAGCCCTTCCCACTTCCGGCCCCTGGTTCTTATAGGGGCTCCAGCCAATGGGAAGGGAGAACGAGGGAAGGGTACAAACCATCTGGGGTGAGGGTTGGGGCACATCATAACAGGACATACCATGTAACAGAATAATATGCGGTGAGAAATACATGCTAATCACACATTGCAACACTGTACCTTACCAGTTGTATTTGCAAGAGTCTGCAGAATGTGTAAATGCAGAGTATGAAGAATTTGTGAGGGACTGTTGTAAAAGCCCTTTACTATCCCCTTCTTATGCCACAGGGATGTTGGCAGGAGGGGTGGGTCTTAAGTGGAGCTGTTCCAGAACTCAAGCACTGCGAAGATGAGAACCCTGTTGGCCTTTACTAAGTCAATAAAATATCTACAGAGCTTGGAGAATAAAGAAGTAAGAGTACCATGATTTAAATTTTCCATGGCTAAATAAATCTACATGAGTAGTGTTTGTGGGACTTTTAATTTTTTCAGAAGGAGGGTGTGGAAAGTCAGGGACCACTTGTGAGTGTCCTGTCTATGTTGTTGGAAAAATGCCTTCTCCATTTTGGTTAGGTTGGTTTTTATCCTTTCTGCTCTCTTTGCATGCATGTTGGCCTGAGCAGAGGAACGGATGTGATTCCTGGATCACTGAAGCATAATTGCTTTAAGCCAGCTACTGCTACTCGGATTTGGCACAATAGGCAGCAGGTCACTTCAGCAACAAAGTCATCTACCTAGGGTCTGTTTTTTCAAGACCAGCATAGAAGAAGATGTTACCTGGCAGAGGAATCAGAAGGTTATGAAAACGTGTAATGAACCAATTTTAGCAGCTTGGGCTGAAGAAGAGAGATCTGCTCCAGCAGCTCAGTGGTGTGGAAGGGAAATTGAATGCAAACAGACCTGGAGGGAAGAATGAGATAAAGGGCAGGGCACGGTTTTCAGATGCTAGGGGTGGATTCAGCCCCCTTGACAGGTGCTTAACTTTCTGGTATCTATTGAAGCCCCTAACAGAGATACTTTGGATCCCTCTCCAGTCAGAGGGAGGCAGTTGCTTGTGGAGATTTCTAGAGACAGATCACCTCTGTGTAAATTGCTGCACATTGAATGGGTGGGATCCTACACTTGGCAGATTTATAACCTTCAGTAACAATTTATCCTTTTGTCCTTTATGTACAAAAGGAGCTGTGTCTCAATTTCTTGCAAAGCTTCTGTATACATTCATACATATCTATTTAAGGGCTGACATGCAAGGATGGAAGGCTCCTATTTCTGGCATTTGAGAGGAATCTGACAAGTTAGTACTTCGCTATGGGATGTGCAACTGCATTTTAAGTCCTTGATCTCAGGAGATATGCAAGACAGAGGATGTGCTCTTTGGGAATACGCCACAGGGATTTAAGGGCTTCTAGCCACAGCTTAGGCTCCAGAGGCTTGCAAGTGCTACATATGCAAAGCTGGAGTTCCTGGTAAACCATCTGAGCTTTCAACAGAGGGTGTGTGATTAGGTATTTTCCTCTTAGGTTAGTGAGAGTCTCCATTTCCTTCATGCATATTCAACATATATAATGTTTTAGGCTTGATTGCTGCTGTTTGTTTTTTTTATACAGAGAAGAAAAATATATGTTCTTTGTTATTAACTTGACTTTGAGAGTCTGAGTGTCTCTGGAATATAGCTTTAAAATACTTATTTTTCTAGGTTCTTTAAAATCTTGTTCTGTAATATGTTAGGTATTGAATATTTTCTTCAGCAGCAAAGCTAGTTTAAACTATATCCTCAGGCAAATAAAACACCTGTGATGACACTGCTGGAAATTTCATAACAATTTCAGTTGCATATTTATAAGGATTATACTAATTTTAAGATGGAGAGGTTAGTACTAAGTTATGTATGGAAGTATCTATTAATCAAAACAGCAATAGATGATCTCAAAGGAAAAGTTCTTTCCCAAGCTTGTCAAAAAAAAGCCTGGTGAACAAAAGCAGCAGATATTTTCTATCTTGGTG
The DNA here is from genome assembly GCA_013390005.1 of Calyptomena viridis. Classification (NCBI taxonomy): domain Eukaryota; kingdom Metazoa; phylum Chordata; class Aves; order Passeriformes; family Eurylaimidae; genus Calyptomena; species Calyptomena viridis. Next base: position 60,748 of record WEIV01014427.1, on the reverse strand, counting down.
TTTCAGGCTGTTAAGCACTTTGTCTCATTCTGGATTGAATGCTGTTTCAGGCAAGAAGAAGGGAGAAGTCATCAATGTTTAAGATTAGGAAGGTGCATTTGAAAGGTGTACTAGAACTAACATTCAGCTACATCCTATCAAAATGCCTCCATTTTCTTAATTCACAGAATTAAATCTCAACAAACTGCGTTCAAGAATCTCTTCCCCCCTTAAAAAAACTAATAAGCTTCTGCTTCTAACACTTGAGGACAGCTATTAAAAATATGAACCAAATTTAAACTCATACAGTGTTGTTTTCCTGAGCTAGCTGGCAACCTGAAATTATAAGGCTTGGCCAATTTCTTTGATGAAGGGCTTGACCAGCAAACCCTGACAACTGCTAGAATATCAACACAGTGACTCTTGCTGCAGAAGTACACAGTTAATATATGCCTCCTAGAATCCAAATATATATATCTGTGCCTTGGGAGTTTCCAGAAGATCTCAATTTCAATGTACTCAGCTGCCAAGATTTTCATCTTACTGTTCTCCACCCTGTTCCACTTTCTGGAGGCACAGAATAGCATACTAAGTAAGAGATGAAAATATCTTCTTCTTCATCCTGACAGTGATCATGGAAAAATATACCTGAATTACCTCTGGTAGCAGGATGTGAATTTAAAAAAAAAAAATCTCTACTGCAGATGATGAGTAATTTCCAGTATTAGAAAGCCCCACAACTCCTTGAAAAGTAGAAAAAAATCTGCCATATTAATGTGGGATCCTATTGTCCTAATTGTAGCATTCATCTGTGCTTATTAAGGAGAAAATAGTGATAGGATTATGATAATTAAGTTGTAACTCCTTAGTCTGCTCAGATAAAACTGTATTCTGGCTTGGGAAGTGCAGCCACTAATACTATGTGACCAGGATTAGTCACATGGATAAAGACAGGAGGCTTGGCTAACACTAGTAACTAATCAATGAAATATCTTTGTACCACAAAAAAGTCATGGGCCCACTCTAAAGTAGCATTGGTGCTACAAAATTTGGGTTTATGTTTATTGTGGAAAACTCAAATTTCCTGGTTCTGTATGAAACTGAACTACATAATACTTTTGTTCGGGGTGAGAAAGAGGAAAAAATAAAGCCTGTCCAGATAATTTTTAAATTATATTCTTGTCCTGGTTTGGAACAAATATATTCAGAGGGATAAATATTCTCTGATAAAAACAGGCCGCAGTCACCCTCTCNAATGTGGGATATATCATAAAGCCACTCCAAGACAATTCTTCAAGTGAGTTTAAATGAATTCAACAGTGTCAGTACTGCTTGAGCTTGCAGCATCTTGGCTGTCCCTCAGCTGGTCAGGCAGGATGCTGCAAACATGGGATTCAAACCAGGAGGTGATGGGTCTGGCAGCCTCTCTCTAGCCCTGCCAGAGTCTACAGGAAGGGAATGTCTATCTGAAAGTGGTCTGGAATTTCTGGTCACTTCCACTAATTAATCTATCATGTTCAGCAGCCAAGAGATTAAAAAGTAGCTGTCTGGTTTTCCCACATGTATAACAGTACTAGAAAGCAGCATAGCTTTCTTATTATTTCATGTCTTGATCACTCATTTTTTCCTTAGAATTAAAGCTTATTCAGTTTAATCCTTTTTCACCAGTTCCCTGAATATTTATTGTGAATAATCTTTGAATGCTTAGAATTTTACCCTTGTGCACATCTCTAATGAGGGTTTTTTTTGATAATGTTTTTTACTAAATCCTTTTTTTTCTCCAGCAAAACACACACCTGGCTGAGAACTGTGTCATCTTGTAACTCTATTTTTTTTCTTTAATGTAGTTTCAGAACTGATAGCTCCTTCATAAAGTTAATTGGAAGGTTGATACTTATTTTTGGACAAAAAAGGTCTCTGCATGGGAAAGTGTTTTTGCCCGTCTACTCATTTTTTTTTTTTTTAAACTACCAAATTATATTTGAACAACATTAAGTCATGCAAAAAGTATTACTGTTAGCTGATGTCTCCAGAACTCATGCTCCCTTTTAAAGACTAGGATGTGGCTTGGACCATCCAATGAAATCAAAATGTGAAATTTAACACTTGGAAAGGAGCACTGTAAAAATGGCATAAATATATAGAGCTTATTGTCTTTGTTTCTAGATCTTTATGTTTAGGCTGTAGTAGAGCATATATCCTTTGCTTCCATCTAATTTACTAGGAGATTCAGGTTTCTCTGTGTGTCTGACCTTTCATCTTCATTATTTCTCAGTCCACCAATCTTGATGTCATCTGCAAATTCTATCAACAATGATTTTTAATTGTTTTAATTTTTTTCTCCCTACAAGGTTCCTGAAAGGTCCAAAATGCAATCTGTGCAGGAGTCCATTAGCAACCCTCCCATATGGAAGTAAGTGCCTGTTTATAATTACATTTTGAAACCTATCAGTTAGCCAGCTCTTAATTCATTTAATGTTGTGTCTGCTATATTGATTTGACATCATTTGAGTTTCCTGATCAAAATATTACGTGGTACAAAGTCAAATGCCTTACAGAAATCTAAGTATATTACATTATCACTATTACTTTCATGAATTAGATTTGTTACTTCATCAAAAAAGATAAGAAATTTTATCTGACAAAGTCTATTTTCCATAAATCCAGGGCGATTGGCATTAATTACATTATTCTCTTTTAATGAGGTATTAATCAAGTTCTCTCTCTTTTCCTGTTTCATTTTATCATGAACTACAGTCCTGATGACAGCCTTATTGCAGACTCAGGTTTCATTAATCCTTTTAAGACACTGTCACAGCATACTTTTTCCTTTCAGCCCTCTGGAACCTTCCCAATATTCTAGGAATTACAGAAAATTTGCTTCAGTGCACAGACAGATGTGGGGGAAAGGATGCATAAAACACTTTTTTTATTCCTTTTTCTCTTGGAGAAGCTACAAGGACCATTGACATTCCCCTAAGTCTGCATGAAGTCACAGCACAAGAGATGACACAAAGAGCCCTTTTTCTTAACAGAACAAATCACTTCTCTGGCAGCCCGCCCATTTCTCTGGGCCTGTGGGGCAAAAAGTCAGTCGAAATTTGCAAAAATCTTTGCAGCTACCACTGCCCAAGAATCACAATTGTTACTGTTATTGCCTGGGAGGAATAGAACGATTTCTTACACCAGGGGTAAGAAGTTTGCATTACAAGTCACAAAATATCTGAATCTGAACGGAGTTTGTCCTGTTTTTCAGGTGGTTTTGTAGTTGTTGTTTGTGTTGTGGGTATTTTTTGTTTGTGGGTTTTTGTTTGTTGTAGGGGTTTTTGTTTGTCTTTGGGGTTTTTTTGTCTTTTTTTTTTTTTTCCTAATTCAAACTGAGCCGTTTGGTTAACTGACTTAAATAAAATGAAGTGTCTGGCAAGAATGTCACTGTACCAGTGGGCGTAACATGGGCTACGAGTTTATTTGGGGGAAAAAAAATTACCTGCAAAGAGACAGAAAATAAAGCAAGTAGTCCTGAAGCACTTGGATTCTACAAATCTTTGAGTTGAAAAATTCTTTTTGCTAGCTGATATGTTATTTCTGGCACTCCTTCCTGCGAGTGAAGAGTGAGGGGAGGCACAGAGCCTTGGAGCATTACACAGACTGCTTGTTGTAGGGCAGCCTTAGTTACTGACGTGTGAATAAGAGGCTGCTGGGCAGCCAAAAGCTCCATAGCCCCTAATGTGGGTTTTGGCTCTTCTAGGCTAAGAATCCCTGGACAAGGCAGGAAAATAGGTTGTGCTGAAGTGCTGGGAAGTGAATGACAGTCACCCTGAAGCACTCACTGCTAAAGGTTCTGTGTAAAAGAACTGGACAGGTGAAGTGACATTAATATGGGAGATGCAAATTGAACTTAATGGGATGTTTCCATTTCCCTTGATTTAATTTCATACTTTAAGGTCCTCCAGCCCCATCCTCACTCAGTGTTTTCTGAGAGCTTGATAGTACCTCAGTGTATCCTCCTGGAGCACAGAGGATTTCTGAAGAAGTCACAATAAATTGGATTTACATGATATTTTTTGGGCAAAGGCAAGCAAATTCAGGCTGTGCTCTGGAAGACAGGAGCATAAATCACCTCTTAGCTTGAAGCCATGGAGTACTAGTTAGATTAGTGCAGAGCCTGAATCAATAAACTTTACAGAGAGAAAATTTTATCTCACTCTTAGATCTCTACTACTGACAATTGCAAGCCAAAGGCTCTCTAGAGTGTTTTAATTGGATAAATTTCAACTAGTTAACTTTTAAATGAAGAAACGTACCTTTCAAAATGCTAGATTTTCCCCGTTTCTTAGTTTAAAGGGTGAAAATGCAAAAGGCAATTGATTTAGCATCATTTTACACTGAAAGACTTGATAATGAAAAAGTTGGAATTTATTAAAAAAACCACAGTGTGAACAACAAATTTCAAATGCTCCAGCATGATTTTCTTTCAAGGTTCTTCAAGGCTGCTTTTTAATGATTCAAAGTGAAATCTTTTGCCAGACCCACAAAATTTGTTGCTGTTTTCTGATCAGTTAAGTTGAAATGGGCTGTTACTGACATACAATTTCCATGATCGTAGCAACAGCAGACCTTTTGGGTGGAGAGCAAAAACGAGCTAGACAAAAAAGATATATGTCTAAAATGAATAGGTAGGGTGTGATACAAAATGAACATTACTCATTTTTCAAGGCTTACTTTGAAATTCATAAATACAATAAAGCCTCAATCCATGCAGAGTCTAAAAATGTTAGAGAAAATTGGGATTGCCTCACATTTCCTCCATCAAAATGTAAGACTGCAATGGAGAGACATTTCACACTGACACTAAGGGTTTCCCATGACTTGGTGTATGGTCTTTGCCATTTGGTGGAAAAACTAATGTGAAAGCAAGCTGCATAACATTCTTGCTGTGTAGTCCCTGAGTAGAGGTAATCAGTCATCACAGCAAAGTTTGAGTAGAGAAATAGTGCTTAAATGGCAGTCCTAGAAATTCATCTTTTGAAATTACTGCACATTTAGAGAAAATTGACCAGCATGTTCTCTTCTCATGAAAGAAACAAAAAGCTTTCCAAACTCCTTATGTAAACATACTGAAGGAAAATCTAAGAAATGCCTCCACTGCCAGTAGTATAGTGACTCCATATTGTTTGTTACAATGCAGAGGAGTGAGAGTTGTATTCTAAAATTTCATTTAGTTTTTTTAACAGAAATGTTTTCAGCTACTATTCTTTCATAATCAGGCCGGTGGGACTGAATGAATATCTGAAATGGTGAAGACAAGGTAAAGACCCGAGGTTCACTTTTCTTGTTGTATAAGGAATAATTGGCCCTCATTAGAGGCTTCTTCCATAAAGGCATAGGCTGTCATCCCTCTAGCAGCACATCTGGAGAGGCCTTCTGTGAACGGAGAGAAACGAAGCCTTAGGGAAAACTGTTTCCATACTGTACTGCCACTATCCAAAAGATTTTTCTTCTGGGTTGTGCCGTAGGTATTGGACGGGATGGAGCTGAGGCATCCACCAGTGTTTATCCATTAGGAATTTCTCCCATGGAAATACCATAAAATTAAGTTGAAATTCAAGTTGAAATACAAACTCTGCTACTTGGTGCATGTATTCCTGTTTTTAGTCTCCAAAGACCTGCCCATTATGCAGTTTATTTCATTAGGAGGCAAAAGCAGAGATTTAGAATGGGGGGGCTTTTTTAAAAATATTATTAGTAAGCAAATGCCATCACTGGAAAGACTCTTGTTGTTTCTTATTTTTCTTTACTAGCTGTCTTTCTTCTCAAAAGATGCTTCATAATTTATTATCCAAACTCTGATTAGACATCTGTCAGAAGTAAATCTGCACATAAGTGAACTTCTCCCCTCAATCTGAGCATTGTTCCATGTTTGAAACACTTGTAGTTAGCGTTGTATTTGAGAGGACACTTATGAAAGCTCATGAAAGTCAATAGTTAAGAGCTAATTTAAGTCTAATTCAAGTAACAGGAGCTTTAATAACACATTTCTTCTTATGAGAGCATGTTGTTTAGCTTTAGTCAGGGAAAAAACAACCTGCTTGAAGGCATACAGAGTTCTGAGATAAATAATTAAACAGATTCTGATCTTGAAATATTTTCTCATAGCATACTGCCTTCCTTTTGAAAATTTGGTGTGATATTCTAGCATTTGAATGAGGTGGTAGTTTGCATTTACCTTGCATGGAGTTAATTCACTCCTTAAGGTGTAATGTCAGGGTGAGGCTGCAAAACTAGTAGAAACAATAGTCAAGATACGTTGTTAGTAGATCCAGTGATAGTTGCTTCAAATGATAGTTGCTTCAAATGATATGAGCCAACATGGTTGATTGTTTTTGTGGTTCATATCTTCTAGCAAGGAGGGAAACTGGCTTAAAACACTAGAACAATGGCTGAATTTCTTGGAGAAGCCATATAAATACATTGAAAGCCATCATGCATCTACTTTTTTTTTAATTAAAAAAAAATACAGAACATGCAGAACATATAAACACAAATTAATTTTCTTCTCTTTCTGTTTTGCAGCTTCCCATTTCCCCTTGCCTTATTTTATCTCCTCCTGGCCAAGCCTAAGAAGTATGGAAATTCTTAGATCAGTCCATTTTAAGAAGATTGCATATAGACTAAGAAATGGAAGATTTATGGAAGACTCAATTTTTAAAAAGAATCGGGACTCCTTTAATTTGTAAATCTTTTATGGATTATATACACAAAACAGATGTTACATCTCAGAAAAATTTGTATTTCATTGTTATTTCCTACTTGACTATGAGATGGGAGAATTACTATGTCTTATAGTATTGTGAACTAAGACTGGATTTTTTTCACACAAAAGCGTCACTTTGCTTCCTTTTCCTTGTTGGGGTGTGTGTTGCCAGTTACAGAATATGGCTCCCCTTATGAAAATTAATCCCTTTTTTTACAAAGAGAACAATTATCCAAAAGCCACCAAGGGCAATAAAGAAGAACACAATGCCTTGGCTCATAAAGAGCAATTTCTTATTTAAGTAGAAACCACAGAACTATTGATAGAAACCACATTAACTCTCCTTTGGGAATAATGGATCATTTGGCCGACACGAAACAGGACTTAGGTTTATGTTTTCTCTTTATTAGACTAATTGGGGACCTTGCTAGGTCTTCACTTACATCAGTTAATGACCTGATTTTAAGAATAATCTTTTTGAGGGTCCCTTTGGCATAGTTACTCCATATGGGGACTGGAGTGTGCTTTCTCCAGAGATTCCTTTATCCATAACAATTCTCTTCCGATCTGCTTTGTGAGCTTTTCTCTGAGATTACACACAAGGTCTGTAGGGTCATGTGTGAGAGATCCCTTTGGATTCTCACAATCCGCACAGACCCATCATGAGAAAAACTTTTAACTGTAGTGACCATTTCTTCTTCAAAGGCCTTGCTACCCCTTTACTTTCCTTAAGGCAGTTTGCATATCCCAGGGAGTCAGCAAAAGTCGTCAGATCCTTTAGAGGCCAAATACTGTGTCTTGGGATGGTAGGATTAAAGCAAAGTTAATTTACTGCTCAAAAGCAGTGTATTGAAGGGAAGAACTTCTCCAAATTTTTGTTTTCTTTCTCCATGCTTGCAGTTGGGCCAGCTTTGTTTAGTATCTTTATTGATGACCTGGACATGAGAATCAAGTGCAGTCTCAGCAACTTTGCAAACAATACCAAGCTGGGTGGGAGTGTTGATCTGCTGGAGGGTAGGAAGGTTCTGCAGAGACATCTTGACATACTGGATCAATGGGTCAAGGCCAATTGTATGAGATTCAACAAGGCCAAGTGCTGGGTCCTGTGGTTCAGTCACAACAATCCCATGGAGTGCTGCAGGCTGAGGGATGAGTAGCTGGAAATCTGCCCAGCAGAAAAGGAGCCGGGGATGCTGGTCTGAACTTGATCCTGGCCTATATCAGGAATAATGTGGCCAGCAGGATGAGGGAAGTGGTCATCCCCCTATACTTGGCATTGGTGAGGCCACACCTCAAGTACAGTTCTGGGCCCCTCATTGAGGTGCTGGAGCGAGTCCAGAGAAGAACAACAAAGCTGGTGAAGGGTCTAGGGCATGAGTTCTATGGGAGTGGCTGAGAGACCAGATTTTTTAGCCTGGAGAAATGGAGGCTCAAGCAGGGAGACTTTACAGCTCTCTGTGACCAGGTAGTGAGGTGGGGATCGGTCTCTTCTTCCAGGTAAAAACTGAGAGGACAAGAGGAAATTGCCTCAAGTTAGACCAGAGGAGGCTTAGATTGGGTATTAGAAAAATGTCTTGACTGAAAGGGGGATCAGGCATTGGAACAGACTGCTCAGGGAAGGGATGTAGTCCCTGAAAGCATTCAGAAAATGTGCAGATGTGGCGTTTAAGGACATAGTTTAGTTGTGAACATGGGACTGTGGGGTTAATGGTTTGACTCAGTGGTCTTAAAGGTGTTTTTCAACCTGTCTCTTGTTTTGGTCCAGGAGTACCTTTTTCATTCATCATTTTTAACCTAGCTATGATTGTTATTTGGCAGTTTGCCTTTTTTTGAGTGGTGCCATTTATTCCTTGTATTTGCTGGTCTCTGTTTAAGTATTTTGAGCATTTAATTTGGAGGATCTGATTTTTATCTATGACTTTTACCAGCTCATTGCTTGTCGCTGGTGCTAGTGCTTAGTGGTTAGCTGTGGTTAGGTAATTCCTTTGCTCCTAACAGTTTTTGGTACAGAAATAATGGTTGTAAAAGAAACATATTATGTGCAAGTTTTTCATTCTTTTTTTTTTTTTTTAAAGGAGGACCACTTTGATGTATTTTTCTTCAGGTTAAATTCATAGTGTATACCAATAATAGTATGAGGTTTCTTTTCATAACTTTAAATACTGCAAAATTTGAAGAGGGAAAAATGAAAAAGTGTTATTGGAATTGGGACAAAGTGGTCTAGAAATTAGGATAGAAGGAAAATCTAAAAACTCACATCTAGTTTCTTTATCTAACATTGAATTGGTGTTTAACTATCTCATGGCATTTGTAGGTTTGGAGCAATCAGAGCCACCTTATGTGTACTTTAGTGGGTAGCAAAACACTTCAGGCAAAGGTAAGCTGCCTATGCAGACAAATTGTGTGCATATTTTTTAAAATGCTACAATTCTTGAAAATGTAGACTTTATCAATGATTTTTTCAAAACAGGTATTTTCAAAGGAGGTGATCTTGAGGGTGAAAGTTATTCTTGTCTGAGCCAAGAGCTGCTTCCAGAGAAGTAGAGTGAAACATTAAAAGAGTGCCTTATTGTCACCCGGGCAGTTGAAACTCTCAGATAGCATCTGCTGGGGATTGCTCTGCTTATTCTGACTATGCTGTCATGATGAAAGCTATGGCAATGCTATATTAATAGCCCTGTCTCTTCTCCTGGACTACACAAGTAATTATTGCCTTATCAAAGGAAATCACAAGATGGCTGTTGAAGAGCCTTTTGTTTCATGGATAGCTGAATAGAGATGAAAAGGATGAAGGAGTTTCACAATAGTACATAAGAATCTACAAAAGCAGCTGCTTTACCACTGTGTGCTTAAAAAATCATTAAGGAACCAGGGATCAACTAAAATAGCTCCAAGCTGAAAGATGTTATTAGCCCCTTAGATACAGCCTGGTGTGAAATAAGACAAGAATTACCAGGAGCAGCAGGCTTTGCTCTTTCCTGGCTCAGTCAAGGGTTAGTGTTATTTATTTGAAAATAAATTCAGTTTAAAAACTGCCTGTCAAACAGGCTGTTGGCAGTTTATTTATCTGGACTGGTAAACGTGGACCCTGTGAGGGCCTAAGCTAATTTATGGCTCTGTGAGTCAAAAATCAACAACGTAAACTTTACCTGCAAGCTCACTAACACACAGTATAGCTTGTGGAGTCCTGGGTTAATATTTACATTGAGGTATTCTCCATAAAGGTCAGCTTCATGTGCTCCGAGCCAGCTTCGCTGTCAAATGGATTCAAGACGTAAATCTCTGAGCACTTGTTTTGGGAGCATAACATTGACACAACTATATCTACCTCTGACAGAACTGTCACAATGCCATGCCTGTACCTTGATAACCAGGCAGAGATATTTGGTCCTTATTATTCAACAGTGTATGGTCACAAACTCCTATTTTCTGCACTTGTATTATTATGGCTATTTATAAAAATCACTGCTGCTGAAAAAGCATAAATAAACCCCAGTATTTTAGCCTCCCTTCACCCCAGTTATTCTTTGCATTTGAGGTTTGCTGGAATAGATGATGACGTTAAGGACCTTTTTGATGGGGCGTGTAACTTGGGCATTTTGCATTTGAGTTCTACATGATTACTCTACAATAATCTATCTCTTTTAGTTCTGCATACTTCCACTTTCCTTACTGTAAAGGAAAGACTTAATAATGTAACAAATCTGTGAAACTAATTTTTAGCTTTAACTAGGTCCTGATAGAAGCAGAGCTCAGAAGAATAACCTTACTTTAGTAGAGAACTTTACAGCTAGATTGTTGAAATGCAGCCTTACAGAGGTTTCTGACAGATTTAGCCACAAGGTGGTTCATTTCCCTCTAAGTCAAGGGCCCAGCTGTGTTAGATATTTGTCTGTCTTTACTGTTTAAAGAAGAAATTCAGATGATGATCTCAAGAAACACACATATGACCAAACAACTTAACTTTGCTCCTGGGTGTGGTCCTTGATTGCCTGTATAATAAATCACAGACTATAAGGTATGACCAGTTTTGAAAAACTTCCCAAAGACACATACAGATTTATGCTTTAAGTACCAGCTTTCAAAATCTTGTAGTGATTGTAGTTTCTTAACTTAAAAAATGAGTGACCAGAATCAATCAGTTTTGTTTGACATAAAATTCAGTGTTTATATCTACAATACTGATTCAAGTTTTGCATCTGGCATGTATCTTTTCTGTAGTGACTAGAAAACTCGATGAAAACTTAACCAAAATATTTCATTCTCCTACATGATAAAAATAAAAAAAATATGCTCAGATTAAATTGTCATAAACATGGTAGACTAATAAGGAAGTGGAAATTTGCTGTTTCAGGGCTTATTCTGAGACTTTGCATCAAAACATACACCTGTTGTTGACAACATTTTTTAATTATTTCTCTATGAAAATTATTAAAAATAATTTTTTTGACTGTCACAGAATCACACAATCAGCTAGGTTGGAAAAGACCTCTGAGATCAGTGAGTCCAATCTTTGACTTAACACTACCTTGTCAACTAACCCATGCCACTAAGTGCCACAGTCAGTCTCTTCCTAAATACCTCCAGGGATGGTGACTCCACTACCTCTCTGGGCAGCCATTCCAATTCCCAGTCACTCTTCCTGTAAATAAATTTCTCCTGATGTCTAACCTAAACCTCCCCTGGCACAATTTAAGACTGTGCCCTCTTGTCCTACTGCTAATTGCTTGGGAGAAGAGACCAAGCCCCACACGACTACAGGCTCCTTTGAGATAATTGTAGAGAGTGATAAGGCCTCTTTCCCCTGAGCCTTCTCTTCTCCAGACTAAACAACCCCAGCTCCCTCAGCTGCTCCTGACAGGACTTGTGCTCCAGTCTCTTCACTATCCTTGTTGCCCTTCTTTGGACAACTTATCTTTTTTCTTTTTTTTTTTTTAATTTACAAAGAGGACTTTCACAACACAGGTGGACTTCTGTCATTCTCTTGGTAAGATCACTTTATATTTATTCAGTACTTCAGGTTACATTTACAGTGCATTTAGCAGCTGAATAATGGAGATCAGTACAGATCCTTCCTGAAACGTGTTAATATTTTTTCCACTAGAATATATCATTCCAGATGGATTTGTCATTGACAGCATAAGCAGCTTTATTAATATATATGATAGCATCTTGTTAACTGCACCTCACTGTTTATTGGAAAGAATAGGTAGTAAGGACAAAGTGATTTCAAGCAAACGAATGTGAACTCAATAGTTTCAGAGACTTTTAGTGAAACTTAAAAAAATGTTCTATTCCTAGCCCAGTAGAACATTAAATGTAGTAAAAAGCAATGGCTTTGTGCTCTTATGTGTTAAATATCTCAATCATTTTTGGCAAAGCAAATCATGCTGTTTTTTGTTTTTCTTTTTTTAATTAAATGCACCTCGGTTCAGTTTCTGGGTGACTGCACCACAAGTAATGAAGATTCAGGATATGTTTGCCACTCCACAAGAGAAAAGCAGGATTACCCTCTCATTGCCAGCTATATTTAAAAGTCAAATGAGAGCCAGCAATGAATATCACTTCTTCAGTCAAGGCCAGGTAACAAGTCACTCCTTGAGGCTGTCTAGGACATTAAGTCAGGAACAGCAGACGACAAGATTGGAGACTGGCCTACGTGCAGGGTAGCTCAGGCAGGTCTGGATGCCCAGGAATGAATCTACATGGAA
>WEIV01014427.1:0-35417 GCA_013390005.1 Calyptomena viridis | reverse complement strand
ATTACACAATAAAAGGATTCAGATTCTCTCCTGACACTACGATGAGAGTCCGTGAATCCCTCACTCGCCTCATTATCTGATGTTACCTTTCCATTAAATAAAGTGGAAATCATCTATTACTGTCAAACAGAGTTATTTTACAAGTAATCATGTAGGATAAATGCCTTTTTGTCATTGGCTTGTGTTGTGGTTTTAAGTAGCCAGAGATTTTTATTAGCTGGAGGGGGCTAGGAGAGAGGGTTCTTTGAGAAGCTGCTGGAATTCTCTCTGCTCTAAGTTAGCCCAAGGTCAGCCAACAATGCCTCTGTGATAACATATTTAAGNGGACTGGTGGCCCGTGAGAACCTACATTGAAGAAGCCAAGCAGCATCTGAATGACTGCACCTATGGTAAAGTGACTTACAGGACAACAATACCTGAAAAGCTGTTGTCAGTATAGTCCACAAATTCCGTGGAAAAAGACCCCACGAGGAAAGCTGGGGTGGGACTCTCTCTCTCTTCTGAGCAGCAGCAAAGACAACGTCTGACTGTAACCCCCCCCACTCCTGCCTTCCTGAGCTGCTGGGAGAAGGAGAAAAATCTTAAAGGGAGGGGTGGAGGGAGAAAAGTGTCTGTAACATCTGTCAAACGTCTCACTCTTAAACTCTTAAGCTCTGACTTTTTAGTAGTAGTAGTAGTGAATACTTAATATGTAGTAGTAGTAGTGCGTACTTAATATTCTAAGTTAGAGCCTGTTTTGCTTGTGTGAAATAGTTAATAAACAGTTGCTTGTAACCCTTATCACAAAAGTCGAGGGTTTTTTTTCCCTTCTCTGAGAAACTTCGGATCAGTGTGTGGGCTCTCGGCATTTAGCCGAAGTCAAACCATAACAGCTTGGCAGATCTTTAAGCTCTCCACACCCCTGTGGTAACATTTTCTCAGGATTATACACATATGTAATATTACAACATACCATTTACTGACCTCTGGCTATAATGATACTGGCTACGCCGTACTAGAGACAGCCTGGATATGCTCTAGCCATCTCCCAAGTCACAGCAGGCAATCCACTTTGTATCTTATGTGTCTGCATGAGCAACTGATAACTGCATCTCAGTTGCTGAGAGCATTTGTTAGGTACAAATGATGACTGGCAATATCATTTTTACTCCACTTTTTAATAATGATTTCAACTTGTCTGACAAGAGGGACTATGTCCAGAAAAGATCATGTAGTCATAAGACGGAACACAAATGGCATCTATGAAAAGATCTACTAACATTACTGAAACAAGTGCACAAGCTCTGACTTTGGTCAGCACTGAAATGAAAACACAGAGCTCATTGCTTTAGCTCTCAGATATTAGTGGGCTTTAATTCAAGCAATATCAGATAAAAGGAGAAACAGTGACCAGAAAATACAGATTTTGGAGAACTCATGGCTCTTTGAGACCAGATTTTCCTCTTTCCTGCCAGAGAACTTGGGAGTCTTCAACTTCAGAAAAAGCAGTTGGCTTATTCCAAGACTCAAGATGGTGCATTTTGCCACTAATGTGCGCTCTTCCTGCCAAACTCACTGCCACTAGCTGTACAGCATCTTGGATAGCTATGCACATTAGCAGTGGGCAGTGGAAAGATACTGCCAAGAGCTTTGCTGCTTGTGAAAAATGCCAGCGTTGCTAGCAAATACAGAGGATTTGAGAAGCCTGTGTAATGTGATCCCAGTAGTAAGCAGCTTGAAATTTCCATGCATTTAGAGAGTGAAATAGAATGTTGGACAGTGAAGAAAGCTGTTCTCTTTTATCCTTTCCAGAGCCAAGGCCTTGTATTCAAGGAACTCAGAGACTCCTGCTACATCACAATCATAGTTGAGAGAAAAATGACAGAAAAGTCCACACTGTTTTCAGCTTATGTGCCAAGACTGATGCAATACTGAAGAAAATGTTAAATGGCAGAAAGAGAAGAAATAGTTGTCTGAAATCAAACAATTTAAATATGGAACTACCCAATCATCTTGATTTCCATGCAAAAGACCAGCATAAAAGGCTACTATTTTATGTTCCTGCTCCCAGAGACTGTGAGTTTACAGCACTTGTCCTTGTTCATTGCATGCTCCATGATCGACACACTGCCTGAGTGTCCTTCTTGCAGTTTGTGCAGCATGTCAGGGGAAGGTACAGAAGCTCTCACAATGACTGGACAGCAGTGGCAGCTTTGATGGGACTTAAGCAGCAAACAGACACTTTAATTGCCTAGAAGCCCATGTCAGGAGAACAACTCAGAAGATCCACTGCATGACACACAATCTAAACTTCATCATGTTGGATCACCATGATGTGACACTCAAGGAATCCTTTAACAGCCAGGAGTGACATGCATAAGGTTTTCAAAGCATCATATCATGTTGTCCATGTCCAGAAATGAGATTGCTTCCAGTGCAAAGCATGCATCTCTGCTTCACAAGCTGGCTGAAGACCAATGGCTTCAAGACTACTTTGATTGAGCTTTCTGAGCATTTTAACAATCTCACAGAGTGAGAAGACAGAATATTGTTCTTTCAAGGTAAAAGTTCATTTCAAGTAAACATCCTGTGAAGGAAGAATATTTCATCATACTCATGTTGATCATAAAATATGTAGCATTCAACTGTGAAGGTCCTTGCAGAAATCTGGAAGAAACCAGCCTTACAGAAGACACAGCTGATGGGATAAAAGCCCTAAAAGCACTGCTACTGAATTCTACAACATTTCCAAATACACTTAACAGCCTGGATTTTCCATCAACTCCTTGTGACTTTCATTGACAGAGAAAC
This sequence comes from Calyptomena viridis, assembly GCA_013390005.1. Lineage (NCBI taxonomy): Eukaryota > Metazoa > Chordata > Aves > Passeriformes > Eurylaimidae > Calyptomena > Calyptomena viridis. Next base: position 32,627 of record WEIV01014427.1, on the reverse strand, counting down.
AAAGTTGTAATAAGGCTTTAAGGTTATAAGGGTAACACTATCAAATAGCAATTTTGTCTCATTTTTAGAGCTATTTATCATTCCTCTCCAGGTGAGATTTAGTGGTAAAAAGTCAGTTTTCAAAGGCTTTTGGTGTCTGTCACCCTATGATACTCACAGTAGATGATTAGTTGAGCAGTGCAACACACACAATAGGCAGAGATCACAAAAAGAATTTGGAGCTAATTTGAAGATCTCATAAAGGATACTTAAGGGTGTGATAAGATAGTGTGTGTGAGAGTGCATACCAAGGTTATGTCAGCTTGTCACTGGGATTATTCCCAGTGCCTTAAAATTTCTTTATATAGAGACTAGTTTGTTAGAGGAAAATGCAGCATTGGACAGCCAGAGCTGGCACTGCTGCTCTAAGTCCCTGAATTTAACCAACAATGAGACAGAAGACCTATTCCTAGCAGACAGATGGACACAGGATGGTGCACACCACATATCTACAAATATGCGTTGCAGCCACACGGATCACACACAGACACTCAGAGCACCTACACAGACACAGGCAACACCAATATCCTTTCCTGTTCCCACCACAGCAGGACAAGATGGAGGTTCACAGCTGAGAATATACATGTACATATGTAAAAATGAATGCGTCCAGCAGCCATATCCAAATATTCAGTCTGTTCAGTGGCTGCCCTCTGGATCCCAGTTTCCCCAGTTGCTGGTAACCACCCTTTAGTCTGAAGGGCAATTGAGAGAGCTGTTCCTGATTACTCACAGGGATAGAGTCCACACTTGAACCACAGGGATGATGGCTCTCCCAGAACAGCCCTGGGAGGGCTGGAACAAGGTATTATTTCCTTGGGAATATTTGATTTGGGTTCCTACCTGCCATCATGCCCATCTGCGCTCTTCTGTCATCGTGGAAATGCCTTTAATGGGCTGATAGCCCTTGGGACAAGCCTGGGAGTAGCCTAGCAGGGTTGTGGACAACGGCCACCTCCTACCATTGTCTCTCCAAGCTCCTTTTGTCAGGGTGCAGGTGAACTTTATCATATAATCCAACACAGCTGTGCCAATAAGAGACTCAAATCTTAATTATGCACTGCAGCTTAAGAAACCAGTATGCAGGGAGAGGTATTTCTGAATGAACGCTGAGAAATGACCGATTGTAAAGGAATCACATGAGTTCAACCTGTAGTGGTGCAATAAGAGATAAAGTAACAAATGATCAGTTTATATGTGTAAGAATTGTTTTTATTTGTTTTTTAATGATGTGGCTAATTATCCATTTTGTTATATTTAGAAAGACTTATGCAGGTCGTAACAATCCTTAGAAAATGCTGTCTAATTTCAAATCTGCAAGGCCACACTGAACTAAAGCTTATAAATTCTGGATGTCCTCAAAATGATTCTGCGAGATCCATCTTTCCACTGTGGTTCATAGCCAGGTATACAGCAGCATTGTAATGTCCTGAGCTATGTGGGACACCTGCACAGAGATGTAAGTATGGCAAAAGGACCTGTAAAATATCCATGACCCTCTGGAAGGACATCTGGGGCCTATGGCATCCCAAACAGTACTAGATATCTGCATCTAGATGTTTGAAGGAAAAAGTCCTTTCTTCTCAAAAGAGTCAGAGAAGTGTAGAGTGTTATGAAGTTAACTACAGATGTCTGCTTTAGGGTGAATACCTCCTTGGATGCCATTGGGTTGAGTGACATTAAGGTATAGCTTTCTGATAGTCATCAATTTCTAGTATTGTTCAAGAGCTCCTAGGATGTGACAGATACCCCAATAGGACTGACTGTTGAAGAATATATCTGCTCCAGGTAGATGGACTTGCAAGCTGCAGATTGAGCTCTAGGTGGGAGCCTGAGATAAGAGACCTTGAACTGCCAACCTTTGGGATAACAAAGGGCACAAAGATGGGTGACGCCATCCAGGTGAATGGACACTGAGAGACACAGCAGGCGCCGGGAACTGAAGACCTTTGGGATAACAAAGATGAAGTTCAGTGAAGCTAGCTGTGTGGATAGAGACAGGAAGGGGGCAGGAGCCAAAGACTTGGGAGGAAAAGTGATACTTGAGCGCAGATAGACTGTGAGGGTATAAAAGCCATAGGGTTCCTTTGTTGGGGGTCCTTCCTCAGAGGCACCAGTTTGAGCTATTTCTGTATTAGTGCACCAGGAATAAATTGCTCTATGGAACAAGACATCTGAGACTCTGCTATGGGAAACCTGGGGCCAAGGTTGTAAGGAAACCTGGTCTGACTTTCTGAGTGGAGTGTGTAGGGAGTTAAGTGACCCATTGCGTCACTGAAGGGTGTGCCAGGAAGGGACTTCACTCCCAGCAATAAAAATCTCTGGCATTGGGAGTGTGACTGCCAGAGCCTCATAAATTGTGAGACTGGGAAGTTTCCTTAACATGGAAGATGTTGTACAAATGTCCTATGCCCTTCTAGAGTAGAGACTAGAGGCTGGAGAGGTTACTTAGACCATTTTCAATGGTAAATTAACTGATTTTCTGTTCCAAACTATCATTTAGCTCACATACATTGTAGACGTTTAGTTAATTGTTCCTGATCTAAGGGATTAAGAAGAATGAGAGCAGTGCAGCTATTTAATTACATTTTACCAAGTGTACAACAGCAATCTGTCTTCTTGCAAAAAAAAACCCAAAACAACCCAAAACAACTCGAGAAGTTCAGCAACAGCCTATTCCCAGCTGTATAGAAAGCTCTTTGGTGGCATTCAAAAAGGCACCAAAAAAGTGAAATAGGATACAGAACTAAGCCTATCTCTAGCACAAACAGAGTAAAAACCAGTAAAAAATACAACATTAAGCAACCTAAAAGAGGCCTAGATCAAGGCTAGAAAGGGACTTTTACAAGGACATATAGTGACTGGATATGTTAGAATGGCTTTAAACTGAAAGAGTGTAGGTTTATATTAGATATCAGGCAGAAATTTTTTACTGTGAGGGTGCTGAGGCACCAGAACTTAATAAAAACTGCCCAGAGAAGCTGTGAATGCCCCATCCCAGGGAGTTTTCAAGGCCAGGTTGGATGGGACTCTGAGCAACCTGGTCTAGTGGAAGATGTTTCTGCCCATGGCAGATGGGTTGGAACAAGATGATCTTTGATGTGCCTTCCAACCCAAACCATTCTATGATATGGTATGATAAGTAGGAACATACAAGATTATAAGGAAACTTTTATAAATATTGAGATAGGACCGAAAGGCAAGGAAAGGATTTATTGCAAAACAGGGAAGGACAGTGAATAACAGTAGGAGCAGAAACAGTCAGTGCCTCCTTTGCCTTATTCTTACTCGAAACCTGAAGTGTGATTTAGCAGTTAATAAAGCATATTTTAATAAAGAGGTAGGAGAACACAGCCGAACAAAATAAAAAGAACTTGAAGAGTGTTTAGGTCTGTCATGTTCTCCATTCTAAAGTATCTGAAAGCTTGCCCTCAATGGTTAGAGATCCAGCTGAAGTCATCTCTGAAACAGATGTTCCTGAAAACATGTTCGGGGGCACTGTGTTATACAGGCTAGAAACCATGAATGAACATGAGATTCTGTAGCAGGAAAACATATCCTGAAATGTATTAGAGAAGCATTAATGTATGACAAGGGAAATAATAACTATCCTGTAGTTAACATTGGTAAGGCCTCAGTTAGAACATCGTGTCTGGTTTTGGTCATTGTACTTTATGAGGTATGTAGGCAAATTGGACAGAGTTCAGAGGAAAGCACACAGAATGATAAAAAGCTGGAAAATGTGATAAATTCCTTTGATGGATTGTTGTCCTGTGAATGACAAAAAGAAATCCCTCAAGTTTTCTAACAAGGTGTTTTTTGTAAGATTCGAAGGGAAAAAAAACCTGCGCTAAGGAAAGGAGATGTGAACCATTGAGATAGGGTCATCAAAGGATTGCCATCAAGGCTCCTTCACTCCCAGCTCTTAAGCAGGGACTGTACCACAGTCAGCTGGGAATGCTATAGTTAAAGTGGCCAGCTTAGCTAGAGATACAGCTGGCCTAATGGATTGGCTCTGCACAGTCCTTGGTTGTCTTGCTGCAGCTAACAATAAGGGAGCCAATTAATGCTAATTGGGATGCAGCCACCTTCCCACTAGGAATCGAATGAAGAGTAAGGCATTTCATACAGGCCACTAAACAGCTGTCAGGTGGTAACAGTGTTCAGTTGCTGCTGACCTGGGCTGCATTTATATTTTAGTGACTTGCTGTGAAAAGCTCTGTATGCCATTATCAATCCCCTGGGCAATGCAGACCCTGTTTTAGAGTTGCTTGACAAATGAGATTTAGTTTCCAGAGAAATGTTGCTAGGTAGCGCCTTTTTATTCCTAGATATTAACTTGTCACACCTCCCACTGTCTCTCTTTTCACCCTGACAAAATCACATAGATATTAAGCAAGAGAAAAAGGAGACAGAAGGGAAAGTATTTTACTACAATATGGTTTTATGTTGTTGTCATAAAAGAAGATTTGAATTGGCCCATTCAAACAAACAGGGAAATATATACAAAGCTCTAGTGTTGTGAAATTACTAGGAGTATTTAATTTTCATGAAAAGAAATGTCCTTTAAAAATTATCATTAGAAGCCTGTGTAAATATGGTTTCAGATTCTCAAGCTTTCCGCTGGGAGTCCTTCTGTTCTATTGTTTTGTAGAAGGTTTATATTACCACTCTGTCTACTTACTGCTGATACTAAACATGCCAAAAAAGAAGACATTATTCTTTTTCTCTCATCCCTCACAAAAAGAAGTTGTTGACAGATTTTTGACAACAAATAATTAACTAAAACAATTGGTTTTGTTAATTTGCAAGCCAGAAGTTCTAGGTGTAATGTAAAAAGAAGATGATTTAACAAAAACATCGAAATCAAGTTGTTATGGTAACTGGGTTTTGAAAACCAAAGAGAAAAAAAAAAAAAAGAAAAGGAGAGGAAAGATTTATGCTCCATCTGCTCTAGTTAGTGTGGTAAAACACAACTGTTAAAGAAAAACACCTAATAAGGATAATTCCACATCTGGCATCAAGTCTATACAATATTTCACATGAACAAGACTCCCAGATGTGAGACAAATTTTGCTCAAATATCTGTTAGGTAGATATATAGATACATAAGAGACTGAACGTCATTCTTAATTACTAATTGAATTTAATAATTTTAAACTAAATTACTGTGAAAATTCAATTCCAATGTTTGCATTTGATCATCACTTGCATTGTGCTTATTAATTTTGATTAAATTATATTAATGCATGCTAATTATCTGATATAACTCAGTGTCATTGCTTCTGGTTATTTGTCAGTAAAATATCCACTGGAAATTAGAATAGAGAATGTCTGAAAAGGAGGTTTTTCAGAGAAGTATAAGTTTGTACAAGATGTTGTAGTCCATGATATTTGACTCAAGTAAGAAGCACTTTAGATGGAAACTAACGATACTTCCCCACTGAAGAACAGATCCTTAGAAAATGCACAGAGGGACCTGGGCTGTGCAGATCACTCACTGAGCATTTGTAGCTTCTCTGTTCATTAATAAGTCTGAAGCTACAGAAAATCACCAAAAGAAAACGAGATTTTGGTGACATATTCCAAAGAGCTTCTGATGGCTTAATTTTGTCATTTCTCTATCTTCTTATCTGCATTTGCTGACTTTCCATGCTCCTGACTGTTTACATCTTCAGTGCCAGATGTTCAAGTTTCTTCTGGAAAAAAGCTTTCTTCTCTATTAGCAGCCATGTTTTCTGCTAAGATCACTATTCTCATGATTTAAGTTTATTCTAGTAATTTAAGTTGGACCACATTTCATATGTTCTTCTCTCAATCCCTCTCCCTGCTTTTTGCCATCTATTGATAATTGAAGCTTCATAGCTTGAAAGTGTTTTTATAACTGATTGAAATTTAACAAACAAAAATTTAATATGTTTGTTCCACATCCTGTCAGAGACCATTTCTCTCCTTTTTCACTTCACAGCCTACTGAACATCATACTCTGGGTTGCCCTGAGGTATTCCTCTGCTCCTGTTAGCCACCTTGGCAAAAACAAGAATAACATCTGCTTTCCTCCCTAACTGTTGGTGACTGGGACTACCAGGGATCTCTCAGACTCTATGAAACACTCTTACAGGGCTGTCTGATAGAACACTGGTCCTATGGGTTGTCCAGAGTGGCAGCTGGAGAATAGCTGAAACATAAAGATACCCTGTAACATCACTAGACCTGTGTGTGTCAATTAAAAAGCCTGAGTGGAGAACCGTAACCCCTAAAGAGGTCATCTCTTAGTCAGAGCAATAGCAGTTATGACCTCCATTAACAGCAGTGACATGAGACAGAGATGTACTGCTGTCATGATGGAAGAATACTGCACAGTGGGCTGTGAGAGAAAGGCAGAAGATTAGGGAAGTGCTTACGTGCCTCTGTTCAGTACTTGTCTTTTAAAGTCATCACAGTTTTGCTTCATCTCCCTGCTCTTCTCCTGAGAAAACTACTACTATATTGGCTATGCCACTGATCAAACACCATTACTTCCTTCTAATACTTTTAAACAAATTCCTCCAAAGTTTCCATCATGTCTCTTCATTTTTTTTTTTGTTGTGAGGCTTGAAAACGATTCAATCCTAGTTGTACCAATATTCATGTCAGTCAAAGAGACCAGTATTACCCTTCTGGTTCTCTTCTAGTCCCCCAAACACTTGCCTGAGCTCACATGTGACACCTGTTTTGACACATACACTGTAGGAGTTTGTGTTTCTATATTTGGGCAGTCCGTCACCATGAAAGCCCATGTAGGAGCACAGGGTACAGTCAGTTCCAATTGCATGTCTGCCCACTATCAACTCCTGCCTTCTGAGCATGTCAGTCTCTCTCTCACACACACACATGCACCCCCACGTGCTCACAGTGTCTGCAATGTTCCTCTCAAAAACCTCATTCATGTTCAAAACCTAGAACAACTTCTGGCAATAACTCAAAACTCTCATCCCATCCCGTTTCCTGTGAAGGGAGAAGTATTTAATTTTAAACATCTAAAGAGCTTCAGCTATGTGTCTCAGCCAACTGGTTTTCAGTCTAAAAATATTTCACATGGAAGAATGGAAATAGTGCATATATCTTAATGGGGCTGCAAAATAAGCAGTGATCGTAATAACATTCTAGTAGGAAATCTCTGTACTTGGAATGTAATTTGGTCAGTAGGAGTCACACCTGAATCACAATCTCCTATACGAAAAACTCTACTGGTTTATTTAATTATCAGGAAGACAGCATTTTTTCACAAGTTCAGGGTGGAAGGTAGATTTTGGAGTGAGAAAGTATCTCACTGCAAATCCTTTAATAATCTTCTTAAATTCATATTCCAAAAATCTGAAATGAGGAAAAGGAGGTATTTTAAAACCTTCCACATTTTTGCAGTGTCAGCATAAGGACTGTTAAGTCTCCTACACAGGTGCCTCAAAAAATTCTTCACTCCTCAAACTTTCTTTGGTTTAGTTGATATTGTGCCTTGTTTGCCAGCATTCCTTATGCTGTCATTGACTCTTCCATGTACTGCTAGGTTTTATGTGGCTAGAGTTGATTTTTCTTTTCTCTGCATTAAAGTTCACCTTCGGCAGGTGAAGTGCATTTACAGAACAAGAGAGCATGGCATTGCTGCAAAGAATCTATCACTCTAACCTCTAGTAAACCCAAGGTCAGAACACAATTACAGGGTTCAAGTGTTTGGTAAGTTATTTGCTTGCACAGACTGCTGATTGATTGTTCTAAAATTGTTATTAGGTAACTGCTAGCAGCCACGATCAAAGTGAAGGGAAAATTAAATAGGAAGCAGTAAGAAAGGGAAGCTGCTACAGACTAGTGTTTGTGTCTAAATAAGAGTAATGTCAGTGAAAACAGCAAACACCAAAAAGCAGATTACTTCAAGTGAGACAACCTAACCAGATAAGCCTAAAATCCAGTATTCTGCATGTCTCTTCATATGTTGAATAAGATTTCTGATAAGTTTTCTGAAAGCTTTGCCTCCATTTGATTAAAAAGAAAAAATACAACTGTTCATGATATTTAAAAGAAATTATTCTTGAACTGTGCAAACCCCATGTAGTTGGATTTACCTAAACAACTGGCTGCACAGGATTGGATCTAGACTTGTGGAAGGAATGCAGAGTGCAATTCCTTTGGTGGTGTTTCAGCTGAGCTTCTCCAGTAAGGGCATTAGGAAAAAGATGACTCACAGACTATGCAGGCTTCTTATGGTCCTTGCTACTCTTCTTCTGTCCATGGCCAAGGACAGTGTCTCCAAAGCCTGTGTCCACTCTCTGACATTTGCCTGTGTCAATGCAGGGTCAAGAAGACTAGTCAGTCTCAGATTCTTTAACCTGTGTAATCCTCAGAAATCCTTCAGAGTAATTTAGATCAGTGCAGCAGAGCTTGCACGCATTCCAGCTGTTATTTTCTGCGAAGCTTTATGGGCTGCCACAAATGCCCATATTATTATTACATCCTCTTATGAACCTAGTCCTGGCAAGATCACAGAATTACAGAATTAACAAGGTTGGAAAAGACTTCTAAGATTATCAAGTCCAGCCTATTACTCAATGTCATCCCATTATCTAAACCATGGCACCAAGTACCTCATCTAGTCTCTTTTTAAACACCTCCAGGGATGGCGACTCTACCCCCTCCCTGGGCAGCCTGTTCCAATGGCAAATCACTCTTTCAGTGAAGATTCTTTTCCAAAGATCCAATCTAAACTTTCCCTGACATAGCTTGAGACTGTGTCCTCTCATTTTGTCACTGGTTTCCTGGGAGAAGAGATCATCCCCCCACCTGGCTACAACCTCCTTTCAGGCAGTTGTAGAGACTGATAAGGTCTCCCCTGAGCTGTCTCTTCTCCAGGCTAAACATTCAGCTGCTCTTCATAGGACTTGTGCTCCAGTCCTTTCACCATCCTCGGTGCCCTTCTCTGGACACGTTTGAACATCTCAGTATCTTTCTTAAATTGAGGGGCCCAGAACTGGACACAGCACTCAAGGTGTGGCCTCATCAGTGCTGAGTACAGGGGAAGGATAACTTCCCCGGTCCTGCTGGCCACACTATTCCTGATACAGGTCAGGATGCCATTGGCCTTCTTGGCCACCTGGGCACACTGCTGGCTCACATTAAGTTTCCTGTCAACCAGTACTCCCAGGTCCCTTTCCGCCTGACCACTTTCCAGCCACTCTGTCCCCAGCCTATAGCTCTGCATGGGGTTGTTGTGGCCAAAGTGAAGAACCCAGCATCTAAATGTATTAAATCTCATCTTATTGGAATTTTTCCATCTACCCATAAACTTATCAAGGTCCCTCTGCAGGGCACTCCTACCCTCTAACAAATTGACTCTTGCTCTCAACTTTGTGTCATCTGCAAACTTACTGATGGTGAACTCAATTCCTTCATCCAGATCATCAATAAAGATATTAAACAGGACTGGGCCCAACACTGATCCCTACTGACCACTACTACTGACACCACTACTGACTGGCTACCAACTGGATGTGGCACCATTCACTGACACTCTCCGGGCTCGGCCATCTAACCAGTTCCTAACCCAGCACAGAGTGCACCTGTCCAAGCCATAGGCTACCAGTTTTTTCAGGAGTTTGTTATGGGAGATGGTGTCAAAGGCTTTGCTGAAGTCCAGGTAGACTACATCCACAGTCTTCCCCACATCTACCAGGTGAGTTACCTGGTCATAGAAGGAGATTAGGTTGGTCAGGCAGGACCTACCCCTCCTAAATCCATGCTGACTGGGTCTGATCTCCTGATCATCCTGTAGGTGCAGTGTGATTGCACCCAAGGTTATCTGTTCCATAATTTTACCTGGAACTGAAGTCAGGCTGACAGGTCTGTAATTTCCCAGATCCTCCTTCTGGCCCTTCTTGTGGATGGGCATCACATTGGCCAACTTCCAGTCATTTGAGACCTCTCCAGTGAGCCAGGACTGTTGATAAATGATGGAAAGCAGCTTAGCAAGCTCATCTGCCAGCTCTCTCATCACCCTAGGATAGATCCCATTTGATCCCACAGATTTATGAGGATCCAAGTGGCTCAGCAGGTCTCTAACTTCTTCCTCCTGGATTACTGGGGGGCTATACTGTTCCCTGACCATGTCTACCAGTTCAGAAGACCAGTTGCCCTGAAGACAATCTGCTTTACTCTTGAAAACAGAGGCAAATAAGGTGTTAAGTACTTCTGCCTTTTCCTCTTCTTTAGTTATTATATTCCCCTCCACCTCCAATAATGAGTGGAGGTGGTTGTTGCCCCTCTTTTTGCCATTAATATATTTATAAAAATACTTTTTATTATCCTTCCAGAAGTGGCCAGTTTAAGCTCCAACTGGGCTTTTGCTTCTCTAATTTTTTTCCTACATGACCTAACAACATCTTCAAACATTACCTGAGTTACCCCCTCCTTTTATACAAAGGTAATACATTCTCTTTTTTTCCCTTAGTTCCTCCAAAAGCTCCTTACTCATCCAGGCTGGTTGTCTTCCCCTTTGGCTCATCTTTCGGCACACCAGGACAGCCCGCTTCTGTGCCTTCAAGATTTCATTCTTGAAGCATGTTCAGCCCTCCTGGACCCCTTTGCTTTTAAGGGATGTTTCCCAAGGTATCCTCCAAATTAGTTCCTTAAATAAGTTGAAGTCCCTGCTATGGAAGTCCAGTGTGGAGGTTTTGTTGATGCCCCTCCTTGTTTCACTGTTTATTGAAAACTCTATTATTTCATGGTCACTGCACCCCAGGCAGCCTCTGACCACCACATTAAGTTGGCTTAATGATGATGGTAGTAGAGCTTAGGAAACAGGTTACTTTGCTTTTGCACAGGCATCATTACAGTCTCTTTGATGCTGCCTTGCAGCTGACTGATTTTTTACACAGTGTATCACTATGTTTTGTCTAGGTGTAGAATTTCTTATAGCACATTAACTTGATCATTTGCATCATCTGACCATGACAACAGGGACAGCCCAAAGCTACATTGTTTCAAGGTAGATTGGATTTGAACTTCTGCAAAGGTCACATGTACTAGACTGTGGGGACATGAATTTGCGACTAATAATAGTAAAAATTTACAGAAGTTGCAACTTAGCCTGCAGCAAATACACACTACTTAGCAACATACAAAATGTTTGTAAGTGTCAAAAATGCTTGTAAGGAAAACAAAGAAGTTTAAGGATCTGTTCAATACAGAGTTACACCTTTTAATTAAAAGAGTTACACTCTTTTAAGAATTCATGTACACTGTATCCCTTTGAATACTCAAGAGTGTAGAATCACGCTTTTGATATGGATAATTTCTTTCTGCTCTCCAGAAATATGGAGGGAGAATGAATCTTTAATTTGTTTCTGTCAAGAGGCTGCTTATTACTGGGTGACATCCAGGATCACAAGATATGATGGGGTTAAAACCACCTCTCAGGTAAGAAAGACCTTGACTACAGCTGCCCAGCATTTAATTAGATTAATTCAGAATGAGCTGGAAAAAACAAAGAAGCAATAGGTGAAACTTGTTAGGCAATTGTGTCTAACTTCATACTTCTCTGATGTGTTTGAGGCAGGAGATAAGAGGGTGATGGACACCCTGGTGACACCTGCTAACTGGCCTGAGGTACAGAGGGATGAAATGATCTGGGGCTGTGTGATTAGCAACAGCTAATGGCTGTTGGCAACTGTCTGATACAGAAAGTGTCAAGTATTAAAAGCTCTATCCCCTCAGGAGGGAGGGGAACACAACCAGGGATGGCCAGCACCATGCAGATGGCTGAGCCAGAGCCTGGGCTCCCACCCAGGACTCAAGCTGCTTGCAATTGACCCAGGGGCTGGGGCCTCAGATGGTGTGAATCAGGGGGTGGAAATCTTGGAACAGAAATTGGTACCCACTCACTCATCTAGTGGGAGCAGGGACAGATCCTAAGACTCTGGGGAGGGTTTGGGATCAACTCAGGTCATCGCTGGACCTCCAGTCTTCCATAGCTGCATCCTCCTCTTCTAAGGCTCCTCAGAACACTTAAACTTTCTTTCCCCCAAATTCTGAGCTTTTAAATGTCTTCACTGGTGCACTGGAGAAACTGATAAAATATACCAAGGAAATATTCTGAGAATCTATTCAGGAAAAGAGACTTGGTGATCTCCAGAGGTCCCTTCCAGCCCTAACAATTCCATGATTCTGTGAAAATAGAACCAAAATTTAGCAAACTACCACATTTTCTCACATAATTGGCTTTCAACATAAATTTAGGTGTCCAAGTTAAAATTTTAGGCTTCCTCTATTATTTGTCCTTTGAAAAGAGTCAGGCCTTAGAAAAGGAGCTTAATTAAGGTGCCTAAAGAATATGTTCTTGAATTCCAGGGCGGGGTGAATATGTGACGGAGTCAATTTTCTCTGCTTTTGTTGGAAGGTAGCCAGCAAAGCCAGAAGAAGGGGCCAGCCTAGGAGAAGGAAGAGACTAGAGTCTCCCTGAAGAAACTGAGTATGCAATATAATATAATCTTGCCTGCTACAGTGGAGCCAAGAGCATCTGGTACTTGCGGAAAACAGAAAATGTAGTTGATAAAATCCAGATGTTCCAGAATCATGTCTCTCCTGAAGGCTTGGAAGACACAGCCCAACATGGATAATTTAAAAACTTTGGGATTCTGAGTTCCTTAATTTCTTCAGAAATACTTGATGTACTCAAGTGCTGGGCAGAATGTAAGCTTTTACCTAAGGAGGCATCTGCCTGAATGCAGGCCAGAACAGTCATCATTAGATGTCAGACTGCTCTGAACTGCAGAACAGCCATCCAATAATCTGAAATGGTCACTATAAATTACTTATAATCACTGGGAAGAAATAGACATTTCAAAGGCAAGACTGAAAACAACAAGCTGACCCAAACTAGAAATAAATCACAGCTTAAAAATGCTCTGTTTCTCTTCATTGTCAGTAAAGAGAACTCAGAGAAGCCAGGCTAGACTGGCTAGATAATTTAATAGTAGATGTCTAGTTAGGCAAGACAAACCTTCCTTCAATGTATAATGGAAAGAGTGGATCAGCTGATCAAAGTGAGAAGCCGGGGTTTTCATTCTTATATTATTGGCATAACTAAATCCTATCAGCAGCTATCCCGACTAGAACCACAGCAAGACAAGCTATTTTGCTTGTACTGAGGAAAAAGATAACATGGACATGTCAGGATGGTGGCAAAGAAGCAGAAGGTATCACCAGTAGCATTTTACTGTAGATAGTTAAGCATGTCAGTTATCTGAGATAACAGTATATTTTCCCTTATTTCCTCTTTCCTTTTCTCCTTCCCCTGCCCTTTCCCCTTCCCTTCTCTCTTCCTTTTCTATACAGTTGTAGGACATTAATTTCCATAAGAAATGTGAAAAGAAGTTGTAAAGATCAGACTATCCTAAAAATGTTTAGCAACTCACCACATATGCAGTGAATGTCAGTGGAATATACTGCTAGCAAAAACTTTATGTAAGAAGAGGGAAATAAAAGAAGTATCCAGTTTTTAGAACCGTGAGACACTCTAATAGCACGTGAAAAATTCATAGTTTGTTACCCACAGCACGCTAACATTTTCTAAAGGTTGGTTTTGGCAGAAGTTGTCAGAAGTAGAAAAGACAATAAGAAGAAAAGCACTAAGACTAGAACTGTGCAAATGTTTTGCCATTCCAGATTATGCACAAGTTTTGCAAAGCAAAATGAGAAAGAGAGCAGGAAATAAATTAAAAAAAAAATGTACCTCAGCAACTTCCAACATAATTTGGAAAACTGGAGAAAAAATGAGATGTTACTGCCCATACCTTGCAAATGGGTAGACTATGATCCTTTTCAGTCATTAATATGTTTATATGTATTACCTTTACAAAGGACCAATTCTGGAGAATGAGTGACCACTGTAACCTAACGACCCTTGGCTACACCTCTTCATGACGATACTTCCTTCTGATCATTAGTTCACAGGAAATGGCTGGTGCTTTGCTGGCTATTATTTTAAAGGAAGAGAGGATAGACTCAGGTAATGTGAACTGCATCGACTTATTGCAGGTCTCCTACACTGCCCTTCTGTGATTTCTTTTGTTGACATTTCTTATGTGATATGGTGTCTTGTGATACTGAAACTCAGCAAAAAGTGATGTAACTTAATATGCTGGATATAAACGTACCAAGATTTTATTCCAGATCCCTTGACATAAACCAACAGTTAACTCAAATTTAACAGTGACTAATGGACTTCAACCTTCACATGGTTGTAGACTTCTCACCTGTGAGTCAGGAATAAGAGACTTACCTGGAATAAGAGACTTGATGTCTGACCACCACTTTCTTTTACTGAGGTCCCCTGGAAACTCTGCTATCACGTACATTCAAAATTGCTGCCTGTTTTATTGTAGTGCAAACCAAAAGATTTTCCACTGCTTTTTCCTGCATAAGGCATGCTTAGAAAGCTTGGATGACTTCAGAGATTCTTCTTTTTACAGGTTTCTACAAAGTGTATCAATGGACCCATAATGCTTAGAAACTGGACAAAATTGGAAACTACTCTCTCATTATAGAGAGCTCTCATGTGTTTAAATTTACCACTTAAATAGCAAATAATCTAAACAAACATCCACTAAAATTCACATAAACATGAAAAATAAGATTCTTCTGGCAGAAATGAAATTAATTCAGCCTTAAAGAACTACATGTAAGAACCATGTGTCAATCAGTACCGGGTGCATTTACCCTACTCATTATTAGAGAGGCAAATCACAAGAGGGCTAATCAAGAACATCTTCCACAGTACAATGAGAAAACTTTGTGTAGTTTATAAGACCTTCAACCCTCTAGCTGGCCTTCAGTAATACTGAAACATACTCTCCTTATTAAGCAAGCCTTTAAATAATTGATCCTATATTTGCCCCTCTTCGCTAAGGAAATACCATACATAAACAGAATTTTTATGCGTGTGGTATCTTATTTGCAAATGTTGTTATTGAAAATATATGGTTAGGTTTTGTTTCAGGAGACCAGGGTTCTAGTCCCAGATCTGCAGCTGATGCACTGTGTGACCTTGGGAAAGTCATTCACCGTTGGGCCTTAATTTGTCTAAGATCTGTTGTCTGACTTGCAGTTCATCTGGTTTAATTGTCTTAATATCTTTGACTTGCCTGTAAACACCTCTTGATAAATAATTAGACATTCCAATACATCTGAGATCAGAGTATCGCTCAATTTTCAATTGAAATAATAATAGAAAAATAAGCCAAATAAAAAAAAAACAAACCCTGTGAGATAAGTGAAAAACCTAGTTTACTGATTTTTTAATTTTAGTAAGCTCATTTTAATTTCATTATTTTACAAAGTTCTGTAGTTGTACAGAACATGTAGAGCCATGTTGTAGCATGGCTCAGTTTGGGGAACTTTCCGCAAGATGCTTCCTGAGAAAAAAGCTGTTTCTCAGGATATGCTTCTGTTCATGCTGCTGTTGAGGCCATGTTGTTGTTCTCTCTTATTTCAGAGTGAGTGAATAGAAGTTAATACAGCTTCCCTCTATACAGCATCAGTACCTAGTTTTCATGACCTCATTCTCTGAGTGCCAGAAGAGTGGTGTGCCAGCCAGGAGGCAACTGTCCACCATGATAAAGCTTAAGCACATCAGTCCAGGGAACAGATGGAACATTGACTGTGCTAGAGGGAAGGTAGAGGACTTTGAACACTCTCTCATCTTTCATCCAGTTCAGATGTACAAGTAAAGGATAGTGTACATGTTTTCACAAAGAAAAAGTCAAATCAGAAGAAAAGCTTTGTGCTTTTGCTTTTAGAGATTTTAAGTAATGTTCAAAACCGTTAGCAAATTGCTTTGAACAAATAAACATGCATCATAAGCATATTTCAGTCTATGAATCCCACGGACAAATGCTATGTTGAAACTACTTCTCATACTGTGCTCCTAATGGTAATGTGGATTGTGTAACAATTATATCATAATGGAGTGACTTAAGGATGGAATGCAGTTTTAATCTGAAATATTACAAATAGTGTAATAAGCCTTAAGAGGAGTGGTTCTAGGGATGTCTGCTAGCTTAGCAGGGGCCTGGATACAAAGAAACAGCATTTTACATTAATATATGTTAATTAATTAAATATTACACTTACATATTCTTAGCATATTTACTGAGGAAAAGACCTTTTCTATAACACATGATTTAAAGTATGCAGAAGCCTTTGAAATTCTCAACATTTAGTGTATATATTTCAGCACTTGTTAGATGTTTAAAGGAAAATTAATTGAATTTATTACCAATCAAATAAGAGTGGAGTAATGAGAAGTAAAATAAAATTTTAAAAACACCTTCCTCCCACACCTCCCTCCTTCCCAGGCTTACATTTATACCTGATTCTCTGTCACCTCCCTGCTAGCAGTGCAGGGGGATGGGGGATGGGGATTAGGGTCAGTTTACCACATGTTTCTGCTGATGCTTTCTCCTCAGGGAGAGAAGTCTTTCCTCTGCTCCAGTGTAGGCTCCCTCCCACACGAGACAAATGGGCTGCAGCTCTTCACAAACTGCTACAGCATGAGTCCCTTTCATGGGATGCAGCCCTTCAAGAACAAAATGCTCCAGCGTGGGTCCCTCATGGGCTCACAAGTTCTGCCAGAAAACCTGCTCCACTATGGGCTCCCCTCTCCAGGGGTTCACAGGAGACCCATGGTCTTCCAGGAGTCTGTTCCAATGTGGGCTTCCCATGGGATCACAGGCTGCTTCAGGCACCCACCTGCTCCAATGTGGAGTAGTCCATGGGCTGCAGGTGAATCTCTATTCTACCATGGACCTCCATGGGCTGCAGGGGCACAGCCTGATTATCATGGTCTTCACAACAGGCTGCAGGGGAATCTCTGCTCCAGGACCATCTCCTACCCCTCCTTCTTCAGTGACCTTGGTGTCTGCTTAGTTGTTTCACACATATTCTCACTTCTCTCTTCTGTGACTGCAGTAATTCCTGTGCAATATTTTTTCCCCTTCTTAAATATGTTATCACAGAGGTGTTGCTACTATCACAGTTTGTCTTTGCCATCTTGAAGTCAGATGGCCTCGACTCTTCTAGACACAGGGGAAGTTCTAGTAGCTTCTCACAGAATCCACCCCTGTAAGGCCCAGCTACTATGATGCCTAAAATCAGAGGAGGAGACAAAAACTGCAAAAGCAAAATAATGGTGAAAAGAAGAACAGTACTTTAATGGGAGTTTCCAGGGTCCAGAAGCGAAGACAAGAGAGAGAAAGAACTAGAGAGAACCAGAACCAGAGCCCCCCATCACTTGATCCCCTTACATTTATAAGCTTCAAATGCCTATCCCCCTCAAGTTACCCAACCACAGTTCGTCTTGAACCGATGTTCTCAAGATGCCCAACCAGAGACCTTCTACTTCCCTAAAGCTACCCTCACACCCCCCTTTCAGAGCTTCTCTAGCAGCTCTGGGCCTCAATGTTTTGTCCTGCCATCCCTGTTATCTACAGAAAGAATGCAAACATTGCTAGGAAAGGCCTGGTAAAAACTTCTCCAGGTAAGCCCATACAGGCCAGCTAGAATCCTAAAAATATGAGAAAAACCCCAAGGCATCAACTAAAACCCTGCTGTGTAAACCCAATACAACCATATATTGCGAACTTGTGAACTGAGGCGCTGCAGTATGTGTGTGTGGTGATTCACTACATTCTACTTCTTGTATATCAAGTTATACTCCTCACTTAAGTGATAAGGACCGCTACTGTGCTTGAGGACTGACTGTAGTTTTGCTGCTCTTTCTGGCTTCTAATTGTTCTGACTGTTTTCAGACTACTTATAGATTTTTCCTCTTACAGTTTCAAAAATTTTAATAATAGGGATAATGCATCACAAACATCACAAAAAGATACATCTTATCCTATGTATGCCAGATCTCTTCATCTGCCCATTAGAAACAAATTAAGAATACCTCATTCTTATTCTTATGAATGCTATAGAGGAATGAAGAAAATTATTTGCTAAAATGTGTCCTAGTCCTGCTCAGAAATTTTTGGTGGACAATCATAGTTGCAATTCAGTTTTTCTTTGCTTGAACAACTGATACCCCCTCTTAGGCTCAAGTAAACTGACATGAATCAGAAGGAATAATTTTGAAGATGCTGTGGGATTGTTGCATCATTTTCCAATGTATCAGTGTTTTTTTAACAGTTATCAAAGGCACATACTTACTTTTTATGAGAATTTTTCTTCACGCTGAGAATATTTTCTTCCACTTCCATTTGGTAAAGAATGAAAACTCAGCAGAATGACTGATGACTTTCTTACTCAAAGGTAAAGTCAGTGCTGTCTGTCCAAGACTGCTTATACTGCTTCCCCAGGGAACATTGTATTTGCTTTTAGACAGTCATCTTTTGGCACTTGACCAAGTTTTCTAAGAATTTATTTCTTGTCAGGAGATCATAATATCCCTCCATAGATAAGTTCTACAGGCATGGTGAGACTGTCAGCTGCAAGGGTCAACTTGCTAAAGCAAGGAACAGAAAAACAAGGTTCTGAAATCCCTTCCGAGAGAATACAACAATTTCCTTCTGAAATTTCATCTCTTATTCTTTCACTTCCCATAAAAAATGTAAACATTTAGGCAAAATAGTCTCTTCTCTATTTTCTATACCCACTCTCACTATTCACCCCGAATTTGGAGGAGGTTACCCAATTCAAACTATTATGGATTAAGTAGTTAGTGGAGTAAACAAAGCATTTCTGAATTAATATATCAGGCCTTTATATAGCTAGAACTTCATTCTTAAACCAAAGAGCTGCATTGTTTTCCTTGTATAGTAGCATCATCTGCCAAGAGATTCAGTCTTTTGAACAGGTGTGTCCTTAGCTATGCCTGAAAAACTTCTTGGGTGTACTAACTGACTTGAATATTCAAGGAAAAATTTAACTTCAGCTGGTAAACGATCAAGAACTGTATGTATTGAATGATGAAAACTTTGGATGGATCATGTAAAAAGATAAATAGCCATGTCTCTCAATCATGATTAAAATCATGCATTGGTTGAAAATATACGTGAGGGAAGGCTGAATAAAGGGAAGATAAGTGCTATTTTCTGAGTATTGCAATAAATGGGAAATAACTACCTATTTCACACAGGGAAAAGAATGGATGTATTTGCGGAACTTCAGTTTAAAATAAGCTGCATCTATTTCTGTTGCAGATCAGTGCCTCCTTGGATGCCCACTCTGGCATGGATGTATGTGGAGCTTTATATTAGAAATGTATGTCAGTGACACTGCTATTTTAGCTGTATCCTGATTCCATGCACAGAAACACTTTTTTTCCACCTTGAAGAGCATGGTTTTACCACTTTTGGCTTTCTCCAGGTTTTGCTAGTTGAATTTCCCCAGGCTTTTACAGGCTGGAATACCGGCTGTTTCATGACCCAGAACAACTCTGCCTGAGTTCCCTGTCCTGCAACTCATCTTTGCTGTTTATCTGATTATCACTATGTTGCCGGCCAGTTTATTGTAGAGACAACTTGACCAAATTAACTCCTTTATTACGTATTTTATCAATAAAATTAGGAGACTGCTCAGATTACTCAAATGAACTTTATTTGCATAGTGTGAATAATTCAGCACTTTCTAAAAAAAGAATAGGCCTTAGGAAATACAGAATAAGGATGCTATCTCACCAAATTTCCTAGCTAGACTTTTCCTAGAGTCAAAGGGCACTGGTCTGTTGCCAAAGTATGTCCCCATGAGGAGGCTTTTAGACTAAACTTTGAGACTAAGAAACTTTAAGAGTTTCCAAAATACCAATCAAGTCAATATCATAACTAATTTCCCAGTCTGAACTGTAAATTAACTTAACTTTAGGCATGTGTGATTAAAACTTAAGTTTTTACTCTGATTTCAGAACAGTGGGTGCATTGAGGAGGAGCCTCTCGAAACATGTTGATTATATATTAAATCTTGATTATAATCTTGACAAGATTATATAATCATAACTCAAGAATGCTTTACATACAGTCTGATCTGGCACAAAGGATTTCCATGTTATGTTTTCACACCTAATAAAAGAAGAAAAGGAGATCTTTCAGCGTTCTGCCCAGAGTAGAAGAAATTCTTCTTTAATGGGGATGCCTACTGTTCCTGGGGATTTTATCCTCTGCCTGTTTTCCTGAGAAATGTCTCTTCCAGCTGCATTATGCTTGTTATCAGCATGAGGTACTGCCTGCATGTTCTCATAGGAAATAAAAAGTATATAGAGGATGAAAATGGCATACTATTATATTTAACTTTGTGGATATCCTAAGATACTGCAGTATTTCACAACCTGTGATGGGCTTGTGATTCTACTAAAGTTGGTGGCACAGAACTAACTTAGGCTACAGTGGACATCAGGTTGTCTATTGCCTGCTTTCTGACCATGGAAAACAACCTTGGTTCAAAGTCCCTGGAGTCCATATTCTCTGTGCTCGCATTGTACTATCCCACGTGAACAGATGTACCATGCTGGTGGAATAAGTACATTTTGGCAAAAGGGCATAGAGAATGGGGATCTGTTTGTCTAAGATATGAATCTGTCATCTCTTAGATTGTTTCCATGTTGAGTTGCTTTCTCTCTGGCTGTTTTCCTTCTTTAAGTGGAGAATAAAATATCATACCTGCTTCCACTTGTCTCTCCAGAGTATTAAGGATTAATTAGCTCATGTCTGTACACTGCTCTGAATGGGTAATGAGCAAAATTGTTTATTCTTACAATTAAAGCCTTCTGGATGTGAAGATTATGACCATATAACTGCTGAATCCTGTGATTTCTACTTTTACAGTTGCAAATTGCTGTTAAAAATATGTATAACTTATTACTACTTTTTTCACCAAGGAAAAGGTGACAAGCTGTTGTACAGGTAATGAGGCAACATACACCTCTGTTTTGCTACTCACTCATCTCTCTTTTCTTTGCTTTCTTGCCAAAGGCTTTTTGTGATCTCTGGGAAAAGGAAAGCACACTGGCCTGATTCCCTTTGTCATATTCCTTCTCTGCTAGAAAGGCCACAAGTTCACATTTTAAGAGAAATCTTCTGAGATTTGAGTGTGTGGTAATTTCTATAAAGCTGCTGAAAATACATTTTTTATGGCAATATCTGATTTTGTTTACAAAAGGCCAAACCCAACTCTATTGTACATCTCATGGGGGAATGCTTTTAACTTTTATTCAGTTAATTCAAAATACTGAGGCAGTAAAACCAGCTTGCTTAGATGTTCATTGTAAAAGCAGTGATTTATAGTGTCAGTTACTCTAATGATAGCTTTATAGGATTAAATTATTTACTGCTAGGAATTCAAGAAAACTGAAACCAAAAGCAAAACCAATAATGCTGCTATTTATATACCTTTGGAAAAGATTATAATTACTTTTTCCTTCTTCATTGTTTCTCACTATATAACTAACTTTTGGAGATTGAAGTATGTGTCAGTGATGGAAAATTTTAAGCAGCAACCCAGCTTCTTCTGGAAGAATGTACAAAACCCTCAAATGTCTCCCATTTACTAGTATTTTGTTTCTTCAGTGCTCTGATGGACCGCAATATTGTTACTGTCTTAAACATTGTATCACAGAAAGCCTTTTTGTCAAGGAAACAACTACCTGCCTGCAACCACCGAAGCATCCCCCTTCCCCAATATGCTTCCTGAGTGGAATTTGGACCATGACTGGGACCTTGAGATAAGACTATTGTCTAACTATCTCAGGTCTGAAGAGAAGTAAACAATGCTCAGGAAAGAGGACTGTATCTGTGTCATTGCTCTAGCTGAGCTCAGCAGGTGGCAGGAGAGAAGGGTTTTGGGGTGTGATGGTGAAATCTCTCCACACTAAAAGGAACTACCCCCCTGCTCTGGTAAGACCACATACACACGGGACATTCAGGTGAGAGGCAGCTGAGAAGGGGACACAAATCATCAAAGACCCGCAAAGTGCCCCCCCCAGACTCATTCCTGAGACCTTCCACCACCAGAGGACTGCATGTGATCCAAGCGAGGCAACAAATCCAGAGCCCGTTACAAGAGACTAAAAAGCTCCCCGCAGCTGTCACCACCACGGAAGGTGTCTGGCATCTCCTGAACGTATATTAATCCTTTGGACTCTTCTTGTGAAATCCTCACCACTAAGTAGACCAGAAGAACAACACCCCACAGAAGGACTTTGGGTTCCATGGAGTGCTAATACTTTTTCTATTAATCTCTCTGTCAAGCTTCTTTTCTTTCCTCTCCCCCCGCCCCACTTTTCCTATTTCTTTCTATCTCTCTCTGCCTCACATTTACTGTTAAAGAAAATCCATACTATTGACTTTGGCATGTAGTCTCATTTGCCTCAGTTTGGGCAGAGGCATTTCTAACTTCAATAGCCAGATCATAACAAGTGCTTTCAAAAACAGCCTTGAAAAAGTCTTCATTCATCATCCCCAGGATTATCTAGGCTGGAGACTTACCTTGCTCCTTCCCAAATCAGTGTCAGAAGCACAATGCCTAGCCCAGGAGGTCCAAATCTTGGTCACTAGCTTCTTCTGTTGAAAACCCAACATTTTCATATCATAGTCTTACACGTTGTGAACATACATATTTTCAGGACAAATTCAGATAGAGTATATCTTACATACTGGGTTTATCTGGGGTATTATCCTCACTGTCAATAAGAATACATATTTGTTCAGCAAGTAGCTCCTGTAATCTGCACTACAAGTCTTTACTCTCCATTAAGCATTGACAGGAGATGGGAAAATCACGGAAAACATCTCACTCCATCAAAGTCCATGTCAGTATCTTTATTACAGAGAGAAACCTACTCTTATCAGGGAACATACTGTATGAGCTGGCAAAGACAGGAATGGATAGAATAAAGTAGAATTAAAAAGATCTTGGGGCGCTTGATGTTTCAAAAAGTTACAAGAGAAACCAGCAACAGAAGCCATAACTTACTCTCACTACAAAGTTCTGCAGATGCTGGAAGAAGTTGTCTCAGGAATACAAACAGCATAAAAAACAAGATTCAGAAAAGAAAAATAACATGCCTTTGAAGGAACAGAAGATGTAGTATGTATGGCACATTTAAAGTAGATTCTTGGATTTTTATATTGAAACATGCATAATTGTGTTAAATGAAAATGTGTATAAAAGGCATGAGACTGATTGGCAATTTTGGGGATCACAAATCAGATATTCATTATCTGCCAGAATTTGGTTGCAGATTCCAGAAGCTTTTTTCACTTTAGCAGGTTGTTATTACGTGATCAGAATGTCACATCTGAAATTAATTGCCGTTATAGGCTAATTTAAAAATTCAGCCATCCGCTCTTGGAGATAAGCATATCACATGACTTGAAACTAGTCACTTGCTAAGAGTATTGAGAAAGGAGAAGAAACAAATCACTGCAAAAAAAATCTTTTCAGAAACTCTTGGTTGAGTAGTTACATATATAACAAAGCCATCCTTAAAACACAGTGTTACTTGAATGCTGTTAGGTAAACAAAGAAAGAATAAGCTATAAAATGGATATTATTTGTAATGGAAGACCAGGCCAGTTTTGAGAACAGCAGGCAAACATTTAAAAATACAGCTTTAAGATACTGACTCTTTGCCATGAAAAGTCCTTCATACATGAAAAGGCTACTGAATTTGGGGAGCAGGAGTTATCAGCTCATCTTACAACATTCCAGTTTTCAGAAGTTTGGTGTTGAACTAGGGATTAAATAAACCCCTCTAGATCTAACGGAGTTGGTCAAATTCATAGAATTTGTAAAACTATCGCTGGAAAGCTCCAAAAGAGCTTGGCAAAGAATGACAGAATTAAACTTTCTGCAGAAAAGGAGGAAAAGAGATAATACAGTCTCAGACCTGGAAGGATACGACATCTGTTCCATCCTTACCTGGCCAAAATCAGAAAATAAGTCAACTGTGTCACTACAGCTGAAAGATAAGGCACTTTCACTATTGAAAAAGGCTTAGCATTTTAAAATGAGGGTAATTGAAAATGTTTCTTTTTGTTAACTGCGCCAAGTAGACGTGAAGAAAAAAAAAATTAAAACAAAATAAAAATTAAACAAGCCAGGGCCATGTAATAGCTCCTCAATTGCTATTGATGGGCTTCTGCAATGCAGCCCCTCAGGCATCTTTTTCTTGTAGTGAATTAAACTGGTGAACTCAGCCCAGGATGCAATGGATCTTTGCAGAACATGAGAAGCCAAAGAGCTAACATTGAAGAATGGAAATCCTTTTGGTACCACTGGTTATGGAGATAACATTTCTGACTCAAGAACGACCGATGTCAATATATTCTGAGTCTGGGGGAACATATCAGGGAAGGATCACTATATAGTTGCCTGATTTAGCTTCTCCCATTCCTATTCCACCTCCAACATTCCGACTGTTGGAGATAGAGCATCGGGCCAGAAAGATCTTTGATTATGGCCATCCTCATGCTCCTGAAGATGTCATTATTTAGTACAGAATGAGCACTGTTCTTGTAAATATGAACTATTTGTAGACAGTCATCTGCCTACATAAAGAGAAAAGGAGGAAATACTATTTGAAATCTTTGACAGACTTGCCCTCCAGTAAAGAAATAATGTTTGTCAGGCCACTAGACAAACAAGTAAAAGTAATTGCCAGCAAACTGAGCGAGCACCAGAAGTGAACTTGGTTGTCACACAGGAAACACAAAGTAAAAGAGCTTTGGCTTTTCTTCCACAACGAAGAAAATGTGGGGGCTTTGTCAGGAAGGAATGAAAGAAAATCTGCATGTCTACGTGGGAAAAGAACTATGTTTGGCATACTCAGACTCTAGAAAAGAAAATCCTTTGTTAGCAAAAATCTCTTACTTTGGATCTACAGCAAAATTACCATTTCTTAGGTAAAATTAGACTGATTTTAAATGGAGTCTGTATGTGTTTCTAAAGACGTAATTAAAGAATTCTTTTTATTCTCAAAGAGTATAGTTATTATTAATGAAGAAAAATACTTAGAATTTTAGGCCATTATAGGAAGAATATAGGAAGAACACACCTTGTCTGAGGAGAGAAGGAAAGTGTGATATGTCATTTAAATAATCCAGTTTAAATTGGTGGATATTGCACAAACCATTGCACACTTATTTCCAGTATACATCCTATGCCAAGCAAACTAACAGAGGAAAGATGGCTAACAAAAAAATACTGAAATTAATGCTGAGCAAATTGTCCAAAAACAATGTTTCACAGAAAACTGAAAAAAATGTCAGTCAAATAGAATTCAATATCATTTTACCATGCGTGGAGTTAATAATAAGCAATACAAGGAGTTTTTATTGTAGTTAGTGATGGCTATACAAGAATGACACTGATAAAGAAATAATTGAAGAAATCATTTTCCTGACATCGATAAGAAAGAATTACTTCCAATAAAGTAAAATATGCAATAAACTTAGGCAAGGACATTCTCATGGGAAAGATGGAAAGATTACAGTAAGAGTTACACTACAGTGAATGACCTAGAGCAAAGCGTAGGTCACAGGATAAATATTTAAAGAAACTTTATGAGAGCTCAGGATATAGTGGTGAAGAAGCAATAGTTCAACAAAATAAAGCTCCATTGCTTAGGACATGCCTTGAAAATGCATGATGGAGCATAGGTAGAGGAGCCATGTCATCCTACGTTTTCTTTAAAAAAAAAAGCATCCCTGAGTACATAAAAGTAAGTCTTCAGTAGTGACTTTACAGGGAGATTTTAAAGCAGTTGTCAATCAGGCTGACTAGCCTCAAGTTAATTTTCTTTTAGCAGGGAAGGATACATAAATTGATGCAGTCTTTCTTTTTTTATTATTATCTTGAAGTTATTTTATCCCATCATAAAAAAGACTAAATTAAAGTGAAATACGGAATGTCAGTAGCTTTCCACAAAAAAAAAATTAATAGTAAAACACTTATATTTTTGATATTTTCCCTTAAACACTAAATCCACTGTTTGGTTTTTGAGTTTTTTAAGAATGCAGAAGTTGAAGGTTCTCCCCTGAATGAAATGGGACTATTTTAGACAATCATTTACAGAAGAGATGGACAATAACAGTCTACATTGGAGAGGTAGTTGCAACCTTCACCCCATCTCTGATGTTTACACCATTTAAAAGCACCCAGGGCAGAAATAAAGGTCTTTAGCAGCCCCTCATTGGGAGCAGAATAGGCCTGGTTCATGTTGTGAGAAAAACAACTCTCCTGCACATCTCTCTGCAACACCCAACCCTGGCTCTTACCTTGGGGTTTCTAGCAAAAGAGTGATTAGGTAGGCAACAGGACTGAGGTGATGAACGTATTCATAAATGATGTGTAATGTTTCCATCCATACTTATTAGATACCACAGATAAATAAACTGAGATTGATTTCAGGCAGTTCTTACTGAAAAAGGAATAATCAAAAAGTACCAGCATCTTCTTGGGCTGTTACTTCAAAGCAACTGATGTCCATCAAAATTCCCTACTGCATCATAACTTGCATTTTTTGCTGCTCTCCTTGTTACCCATTCGTGAGTCTGGGTCACTGGATGATTAGCTCACTATTCTGCTCAGGTGGATATCATGCAAACTGTGATTTTTTTTCTCCTCTGAACTTAAAAGTTCTTTTGCACTCATCTTCTTTAGGCAACTGGTAGTGGCAACTGCTGTTATACAATCCACATTTTTCTGATTGCCAGTGAAGATTGTAATGCTCATAATTCCTATAATGTGAAATGTTTTAAGATCACAAGCATATGAGACAATAATAGTTAGGAGAGAGTGGGAAAGGTAATGATGGTGAAATTACTTATCCCAATTTTGCATTCTAGCCGCATTAAAATTTTCTACCTTTCATGGTTCTCCCCAGAACATTTACACAAGAGGAGAAGGACAAAATCTTGTGACCACTGAGACAGAAACTAAAGAAATTATTCACACAGAACTAGTTCTGAAACTGACACAATGACAAAAGCACTGACAGAAAAATAATTATATATTAGAAGATATTCACAAACAGTTGACAGAAGGATAATGATATTTGCACTTCAAGATATTCAACATAATTAATGATTATATACATTTTAGTAAATTTCTATGTTTTTCATATTTTGTTCTTAATATAGTGTAAGTTTGAAAATATATAAACACATTTAAATGCTTTGTCGTATATGCTAAATATAATTGTTGACCGAATCAGAAAGGTCTCTCATACTTTAGAGATGCTTGAAGAGATTTTAGTCCAGATGAAGAACAAGAGCAGTCATAACAAAGTCATAGGACTGAAAGATATTTTATTTGATTGAATTTTTGCTATTATTGACTGGAGTATTTTATGGTTTCTATTAAGAGGCAGGGATTTCCATGTAACAAATTTGATAAGACAAACCAGAATAGTAATGAATTAAAACCAAGGGCTCTGTCTCTCCTTTTAAGTTTGTTACAAGCAAAGCTTTGATTATACATGTCCATCACCTCTTGTCACACTATACTTCACAACAAAACTAGGACAGAACCTCACCTGGAGTAATTTCTGCTGAAGTCATATCCATGAAGCAGTACTCATGCACATCAGCTGAAGATCTTCATCTCCCATCTCCATTTTCAATGTCCATATATCACTAGAGGTTTTTTCTTGATTAGTACTTTAAGAATGTGAGAAGATCAAACATTTTTACTACCTACTCCTTCTCTCAGTAGAAACTTAAACCAAAGAGAATTAATTACCTTTGAAAGCAAAATATTAAAAATGTTGTTTTCATATATGTAGGCTTCAGACCCAAAAAATGCATGCTATGTCATGATATGAAGCACTGATGATTCGATATGAAAAGGCATTCTTTGTAGCTGATTTTTTTGGGCTGTTGGTCCAAGAAATCAATGTTACAGTGTCATTTCTGTGAAGGTGCTGTAGAGTGCAATGCATAGTTAAAAATATGTAATAGCCAGAGAGTTTTGCCTTTCAAATATATCTCCTGGCTGCATAAAATGACCATATGAGAGAAAGATATGCTTCACCAGTGCATGTGAGTTACTCTGCTTCTTCATAGCTGACTAGTTCTTTGAAACAATCAGTCTCCAGACAGAAGGAGAATGAAGACAATGATTACACCAGCAATCTGAGTTAATCACCCATAAGTGAAAACATTTACCTTCTCAAACATACCCCTTATGATCCAAATGAGGTAAAAGACTTAGGGGAGGCAAAAAATAAGTAATATAATAGAAAATACTAATTATTATGTGTTATAGCTGTGTAGGAATTTAAACTCTCTTTTTCTTGGAATTCTTGACAGTTTAAGGACCAGCAGTGGGGACGAGATGTAGGTTTCAGTGAGAATGGGTATTTGGATAAAAGGACTTGAGCCTTGTTATCAACGAAAAAATTTGACAAACATATTTTTAATTCCACGGCAAGCTTTAAGTGCACTAAATTTCTCACAGTCATATTCTGATTTTATCTGCTTACATGTCAATGGGGAAAAAAAATCCCATAAAGTCATTGACGTTAATTTCAGTATAAAATTGTTCTTGAGGAGATAGATCAGGTTGATAATTTTATATAAATAGTTTTTATTTTTAATGGAACCACGTGACCTACTGAAAAAGGTACACTTGTCATGGATCATTTAACACAGCCATCTATACATTTCTTAAGAATGAAACTTTCATCATAGTGTGACTTTTGTTCAGGATATCAATCTGGTTATTATGCCTTAGTTTAATTCACTCTCACAATAAGATTACACTTGCACTTGGCAGATGAAATAAGGAATAATGAGGTACTTAGAGAAATTAGATTTCTACATTATAATATAATCAGATTTTAATGAAACAAGTAATATATACCATTCACACCCTTTGGTTTGTGATAAATGCTAGTGGATTAACATGAGATTTGTTTTGGTGGCCATGAAGAACTGAAATGATTTATTCTTTGAGGTAAAATACTGCCTTATCTGCTCAAAATCTATTAGAGCATTATATACAGCTTTTATTATTTCTCTCCTATTGGATAATTGGAGGTCTGTGGTATTATTTAAAGTGATAAAGTAGCAACCTTAGCTCATTTTACACTTTTCAATTTCATGCTTGTCTTCTGTAAAATCTTTTCCATAAATTAACGTTCAACAGAACATGGATGCAGCACAAAGTATAAAACTTAAATACATATTGATTAAAATTGTATCCAGAGTCAATGAAACCAGAATTTCTGATGAATGTGTGTTACCAATCAGTGTAAGGTTTCCTAACAAGGCACATATTCTCACAACACTGTACTTAATCAAGCTGAGCTAGAAACAGGAAAGCCAGCAAGAAAACTTCAAGAGAAGTAGCCAAATGTTTACGACAGTGACTGTGAGTTTAATTGCTATGATTAAGTCTATGTCACCTACAAAACACCTTTGACCTACATCCTCTTTTCTTGCACAGAAATACAACAAAGAAAAAAGCAAATATGAACACTGAAGTCTTAGTATGAGTTTTTCCTGAAGAACTTAAGGAACTTAACTAGGTCCTGTGTTTAAAGGCGAGCCATTGTAGGCTCCCCTGTAATCAATGCTTTGAAACACACCTCTGGAGGGAAAATCAGATCTTAGATGTATGTGTCCTCTAGAGGTGCCATCTCTCTTTAATGGTTTCATTCAGTGAGGAAGCCCTTAACTACCGCAGAAATGTATGTTATATTACCACAATTGGAAATGATCCCATGTGTCTATAGCTCAAACATTTTTCCACTATAGATGGTTACAAGAAAGCAGAGACTGGGAGGAGAAAAAAGCTTAAAAAAGACTATATAGAAACAGGCACTTGTCTTACCAAGACAGAGAACTCTTAGCAATAATAAATGGACAAGCCAGTTACTGGGTTTATGAGCAAGAGAATTTTCAGAAGCTTCAAAAATCACTTAGCATCTGATGTTCCTTCACAGATTTGCAGTCTTCTAATATTTTTGTCTTTTTCTTTTGTTATCAAAGCCTAGTGACTTGCAGGACCAGTGCCTCCTTACCTAAATGGGTATTTTTGTTACACTCTTTACAGGAGCTGATACTGATTCTAAGTTGTTCAAATTACTTTTTTGTATTGTAACTGGTTTAAGCATTACTTCAGATTCTGCCAAGCTCTAGTTAAACCTCTATCACTGTCTTTTTCGTAACCTTCCCTTTGGAACATTTTTCGTGGCTTGGATAGGATGAAAACTTAATTTTAGAGATATAATATTTTGTTTATATATCTTATTTTCATAAGCTCTGGCAGAGTTATGTGGGGAGATTCTCCATTTGGCTTTTTTTGCAGAATAAATCTAACTTATTTTCCAAGTATTTCAGTTTTTCTTTCACACTTAGGCCTAAGGAGCACTTAGAGATTAAGGTCCACCAGAAGATGATTTGTCATCCTAACATCCACAAGGCAATATTTTGTACAAATTCTAGGTGAAGGCTAACTACTGACTCCTAAAATCACAGCTAGGAACCATACATTTTTGAAAAAGTAGTTTGGGTGAGCATGGAGAGGGGTGTGCACTTGTCCATAATGCCAAGTATTTGGAACAAAAATAATTGAAAAGGTTGTGAGAAAGTCACAAATGGGACTAGGGGCCCAGTAAAATGCTCTGTCAGAGGGTAAGTGGTATACTGTGTAGTTTATCACCAAAAAAGACCCTGACAGGAGACTTGTATATGGTCTACATACTACAACAATTAGACCCCTTCATACCAAACACCAGTAATTCTGCAGACCATTAATCTCTCAGAAAAAAAAGTAATGAAAGTCAAAGGTTGCAGACTGAAGCCACACAAATCTATAATGGAAACAAATTTTACAGTAAAAATAATTAACCTGAGGAAATCTGAAGGGAGGAAATAGTTTCCATCAGTGATATCAGTAGTGATGAAGTGTGTTAATGTCCATAAATGCCACTTTGCTATATACTGCCTGCTTCTTCATAGCTTGGCTCTCTAACTTTCCTATTTAAGCAAAACTAGTGAATACAGGAAGAAAATAGTAAACAAATATTCTGATAGCTGTTTTCAAAATTATTTAATATTAGGTTTGACTAAACTATTATAGGTTGGTCAGTTTGTTGTTTGTTTTTTTTCTAATCTGTGCAAATCAATTCTTCAACTACTAACAGGAAATTATCTACTTTCTTTTGTTTTCTAACAGCCCACACTGATGATTTTATTCTTTTATATAAAAGAAGACTTTTCTCTCTCTTTTCAATTTTACCAGAAATAATTCCCACATTAACATTTTACTTTGAAACATTCCTTTCTGGTTTCTTTATTCTGTCTATCAAGCTATGTCTATTTGCATTGAATTTTCTCTGCCAATTATAAATCTAAATTGACAAATCTGAATTATGTGACTCTTCTTTTGTAACAACGAGTCAATTTTTTAATATCAAGCTTTAATCTCTTCTTTACTTGAATTTAAATAAATCATCAAATAAACCCATTAAATAAGCAACTTCAGAGTCAGTCATTATATGTTTCAATATTTACTGGCAGTGTTGTGATCACTCTTCTATTCAAAAGATTTTTTTAAAGGCACACTTGTATACCAACAAAGGAGAAAAGGACAGAGAAAAAGAATAATAAAAATATGTAAAAGATCAATCAGAGGTGTCCAATTTAAAATCTTCCTTCAGTCCCATTTCCATATTGAGAAAAC
Organism: Calyptomena viridis; assembly: GCA_013390005.1. NCBI lineage: Eukaryota > Metazoa > Chordata > Aves > Passeriformes > Eurylaimidae > Calyptomena > Calyptomena viridis. The sequence goes on along the minus strand of WEIV01014427.1, from coordinate 881 downwards.
AAGAAAAGTAATGGAACACAACGAACCACTATTTCATTGTGAGAGTAACCAAGCCTTGGCATATGTTGCCTAGAGAGGCTGTATAATCTCCATCCTTTGAGATATTCAAAAGCTGTACAGACACAATCCTGGGCAACTGGCCCTACATGGTCTTGCTTGTGCAGGAGGTTGGACTAGATGACATCCAGAGCTCCCTTCCAACCTCAACCATTCTGGGATTCTGTGACTTTATGCCATTGCTTTGCAGCTCAGCTGAAGCAACAGTGTAATTTGTGGTTTGTCTAAGTGAGTACAATGAAGAATGTACACCAAAAGAAAATATTTTGTAAAAGATACATCTATACTGTTCCTGTCAGACCATCATTTGAGAAGTAAGGGATTAAGAAAAATCTTTTGAAAACTGCAGAAGCTAGATCAGGAGAAGTAGGTTACAAAAAATAACAATAACTTCCATGCTCCTCTTGCACATAGTGGCTGTTCTTGAAGTGGAAGTTAAGGGTAGTATTTAAGGAACTGCATGAGCTGGAGCAGATGAGAAAGGCAGGAAAATGTATTGTCAATTCACCACAGTCTGGTATTACAGAAACCTATTTAACTGACAAAAGAGATTGGTTATGATCCCTGTAACTTACATCTCAAATGCAGCGTAATTTAGTGCAGTATGTTTTGTAGCTGCTTCCGTTGGTTGAGATTTGGGAGACAGGCTACATATGCTACTCATTCTAAGGCTTCCAGCAAAAGAGCATCTGAGAAGGTGAATAGCTTATCCATCTCCCTTGTATTTAGCTTTAGCCAAGAAGGACAGCCCCTACAGCTGTGAAACAAGCTCTGATAGTGGGTAACGTGAACAGGTTGTGACAGTTGTGGTTTTAAGTAACCAG